>JAOQMS010000004.1:7370597-7389934 GCA_027563885.1 Erythroxylum longipes | reverse complement strand
CAACATGCATGCAAGATAACCTTGATCTATCTTCTATTATATTAAACTTCTACTTGAATTCATCAAGTTTGGTGTTCGAAAACCCTTACATATTGTTTCATCTTCTTTGCGTGTTCTTGGGTGATCAAGGAAGGGTTTGGAGTTTGTAACAACCCAAACAAGGAGAAGAAACAAGAAAGGAGGAGATAAACAAGGTAAAAAGTTTTGTTATTTCATGTTCTTTACATATCCTTGTATGCATGTGAGATTCTGTGATTTTCAGGTTGTCATTCCGACACTTCCACTGCATCCACATGCATGTGATGCATGCAACCTTAGCAAACATTTTACCATGAAATAACAAAACTTTTACCTTATGCATCTCCTCCTTTCTTGTTTCTTCTCCTTGTTTAGGTTATTGCAAACTCCGAACCCTTCCTTGATCACCTAAGAACACGCAAAGAAGGAAGATGAAATAATGTGTAAGGGCTTTAGAACACCAAACTTGATGAATTCAAGTAGATGTTTACTATGATAGAAGATAGGTCAAGGTTATCTTGTATGCATATTGATTTATACAACATTTTCATAAATTGCATAAAGATAACTCAGGAGCTTTTCTCACTCTATCTAGAACACTTTTAGAACCCTTTCTCTATCACTAAAGTGTGCAAAAAGTGAAAGTAGCTCGTACAAATAAGTGAAGAACTCACTTATATATCATTTCAGGGCCTCTATCACGATGTTGGCCATGATCGTGGCATGTCTCGCCTTAGGCCACGATCGTGGCCTTATGATGCACGATCTTGGCCTGCTAAAAATAGGCCATACATACTTGTTTTTCATCCGATATTTTATGCGTGTGACCCTTAGGTTTTCAACTATTTTAAGCACTCAAACTAACTCTTAATTCAAACACATCATGATGTCTATTTACTGGAATATAAAAGGATTAACAAATAAACTCTTTGATAGTTAGTTATCCAACTTATGAACCTTTCTATAGATAATTACCGTGCAATTTGTCCTTTTACCATACTATACCCCACTTGGTTCGGAGTATGCGATATGTGTCAACTCCCATTAGACTGACTACGTCACATCTAGTCCAAGTGATATTAGCTCTTGTTCTAGGATCTCATTACTCATATGTGTCATTGAAGACCCTCTTCATGATAAATACCTACTTTGGCCAGAGACTCCTAAGTAATGACCCCAACGAGAGGCCATGGGTATCATCTCCTTCTATCAGGAGTGGTGAATCCTTTATTGGCTACCCAATTACCTTCGAACATAAATAGTTATACCCAATCACCACCCTAAGAGCAACCTGGTCATGAGGTAACAAAGAATGGTGCCAAATCACAAGATTTATATCTAAGATATCCTTGAATACCTCAAGTCTAAGGATATTTGCACCATTGCTATGATGAGATTAATCATTAACATTCGATAGATTATCCATATGAAAATATTATAGCGGGTCATCCGATGTACTTACTACCCTTAGTAAGCATCCACATATTAACTTTAAACATCTCATGCTTACAGTTTATGAGATCTACTACTTGATCAAACCAGGGAGTATAATATGTTCTAGTCTTTCCAGATTAATAATGTCCTGCCTTATTAATCCTATGACTAGAGATTATTTAGATACTAACATAATTGCGCATGATAGAAATCTCATTATCATGATGTCATCATGATTTCCCTCATGCTATGTTTTGTATCATGGACTTCATTAATTCAATTTAAGATCAATATCAATTCATATATATATAAGTGAATATCCAATCAATGAAAAATGCCTATTATTTTATTAATCAAAATAAAGTTTGTACAAAAGTGCTAAAGGTGATTGCCTTTAGAGTACTACTCTAACACAACGGTGACAGGTAACCACCAACGGCGACAAAGGAGAAAACGAAATAAAATAGAGGCGAAATCAAAGAGTGAAACACGATAGGGTTATGTTTTGGTAGGTTTAACGCTGTATAAAAATGACATCATTTGGTGTTAAAGAAAAAGATGACATTTTCGTTTTATTAAAAACGTTAAAGCTTATGCTAACGATGACGTTTAACTTTCAATTTCATTAACAGAATAGTTATTCCATCAGTGGAATCCATTTCTACTAGTACACTATGACGCTTACTTATGCCACCTAGCATTCTCTCCTATTTTACAAATAGACATTGCTCTTCTGAAGAAAAAATTGCTGGTATAATTTTCGTTCACTTTTAATGAAGGATATTTTGTCCATTACAAAATGTAAATTTTTCCAAAAATATTAATGACAAAAACTGGTTTGTTGTCAGTAATTTACTATGGTATCATTTACGTCGGTAATTTTTTTCCGTTATTTTGTAATTTTCTTGTAGTGTATACTGTCATCATTATTTAGATTCCTAAGTCCTGAATCTGGTATCCTAAAATGCATCGACATATTAATAGGGAGATTCATTTCCTTTAGAACATGTTGTAGCTCAATGACTGACGTATAATTAGGAGCAATTCTATATAAATATTAAACGTCAACTCCGACATAATGCCAATCTAGATTTTTCTTAAACATACCATTATGATGCAATTCTAAAGTGAAAATTCTTCAACCAATGTTCTGCTAATGGATAAACTAATAAAGACGAGAAAAAATATGTAAATAATAAATTCCAAAATCATTTAATGAAATTATCCAAAAACATCCATATATTTTGAATAAAATAACGAAACACCAACACATGCACGTGTATGTGATTTACTAACCATTTCATGTCGGGAATGTTTTTTATGCCCCTTCATTTTTTTGTGAACTGTTAGGAAACAAAACCAAAATGAGAAACATCGGAAAACCAGAAACTTGAACTCGAGATCACGATCTTCAATGATAAGAATTCAAAGCAATGCACTAAGCAAGAACCAAACAACCGACATTCTTACAAAATGTGCAAAACACAAAGACATATAGCCGAGTGAGGAGATCTAAACCATCATCAAACAAGGACTTGAAAACGTAACTGAACGAGCGGAAGGAACCTAAATTTGATTAAATAGGTTATTTTCTATCGAGAAAGGGAGAGACGTCATTGAAATTGGAATCAATTTTCTGGCGAAACAAGGGAGCGTTCCGGTGGAAGGTAAGAGAGAAAGAAAAAAGAGGAGAGAGAATTTTGAAATAAAGGGCACAATGAAATAAAGCAAAAAATATAGGGTTTAATATATTTTAGTCAACAAAAGATTAAGAGGGTATTTTGTCCGAAAAGTCCAACATGTACAATTATGCTGATGTCATCATAATACAGGGGTAAAAAAGTCATTTTGAATTCTAAGCTCCTTTTACTAGTGGTCAAAGGGGGGTAATAAGTTCATTTTTAAAATAGAGGGGGATAACGTACCAAAAAAAACACATAAGGGTTAAATATATTTTGGCCTAATTCTAATTAAATTTTAATCGAAATTAGAATTTAATTTCAATCAAATTACTAAGGTGTCCTAAACTTATTACAACCCACTTTGTAAAAGTTATAGAGTTTTCTCATCCTATTATGAAGATACCATTAGAGGTCAGATACTTGTGAAGCTATGATTGTTAAGATAGACCAATTTCGGAAACAATTCAAGGGATATGACAAAAATATGATCAAGTTCGGATTAAGGTATGAGTTACAATTTATGCTTTATTATGATTTATGAATTAATCATTGTATAGAATTAAAGTAATCTTGACTTTTTGGAAATTAAATACAAAAAGGTTTCATAATTATTTTGTTGCGATCAGGATCAAATATTGTCCTAATTTTTCAATAATTAGAGCATCAATAATAACCTAAAAATACTAAAACCATTAGGTTTTGTTCTATAATAGCTGAGTGTCATTTGACCCATGATGACAATTCCCAAAATTTAAGGTCTAAATCTATACAAAATAGTGGCAGGTTAAAGAAATTTCTACTAAGGGATAAGCAGAGAGCTGGTCTTTAAGGATAAACATTTGTACATACCATAAACATTCACTTGCTTATGTAGCGCATTGGCTTTGTATAAGTGTCGCAACCGATAATGCAAGTGCACTAGATTGACTAACCAAAGTAGATAATTGGTTACGAAAAAAATGCAACTAATTGTTCCAAATATGTTACCTATAGTTATTTGTCTCATTATGTTTTGCCTCATAAAGCGTGGCCAATTTCCTATAGCTGAAAATTGTAGGCGACGTTTCAAGAAATTATAGACAAGAAATATTTTTTTGTTGCTAAAGCATTACAAAAATGTAGCTAAAAATCAATTGTTGGTAGGAAAAAGTTCAATGCTAAATGATTCACAACAACCAGGTAAACAATTAACTATGAAAAAAATATAGCTAATTGTCTAAAAAAACGTTTCCTATAGTTATTTATGATGTTTATGCTTCGTTGCATTAAGTGATAGTAGTGTTTTGTAAGATGTTTTAGGGTTTAATTTGTTATACATTTTGTGTTAAATTAAGTGTGAGTGTGTAATTAGGGTTTAATTAGATTAGTTTTTGTGTTTAAGTGTTTTTATGGGTTATTTTGAATCTTTGAGCTTAAATTGTATATTTTTTTAGGTACCTTGATGTGTGTGCTAGTGTTGCAGGGTAAACAAGGAAGAACGGTGAAGATTTGAAGAGTTTTGGGCTAAAAGGCATAGGCCACGATGGTGCACAGTGGCCACGATCGTGACAGAAGAAGAAGAGTCAGAGTCAGCTAGGCCACGATCTTGCAACAGGAGCCACGATCGTGACAGAGAGCGTCAACTTAGGCCATGATCATGCACTTCAGGCCATGATCATGAAAGAAAGGAAAAAGTGTTGGCCACGATTGTGGCAGGCAGGGCCATGATCATGCCCTTCATTGGGCTAACACGAAAACTCAAAATTTGAGTGATTTTTTGGACTGTTTCTACCCCAAATTTGGCTTAGAGCCTCCATAGAATAAATAGAACATGATGGGAAAGTCGTCAGCAGACATTAGAAAGTCGAGAGAGTTGTGAAAAAGAGAGATTCTGCAGAAAATCCAAGAGAGACCTAGATAAAGATCAGGTGATCAAGGAAGGAGACGAAGGAAGAGAGACACAGAGACACGTTTGACGCGACATACTTCCTAGAACAAGTGGTTTCCCAAAGTTGTGACCTCCGAGATCCATTCCGACAATATTTTCTGGTTTTTATTTCAATTTCATTGATGTATGAAATTTCGAGATTGATTAGAAATATTGTTGTTGAGTGTTGATTTTTCTGTCTAAACTCACCTTCGAGTTTTTATTCTTGAGATTAATACACTTGATTTGATTGTTTTTTATTCAATTTAATTATTATTCAATTTGATTCTTCATATCTTGGTAATAAACTGAGAGGGTGAGCTAGTGAAAATCATCAATTTAGGTTAACAAGAGTTAGGTAAATCGATAGGTAGAGAATTCAATCAAACTGATAAAGTCATGTAACAAGAGATCGAGCATAGATTCCTGGTTGGTTAATAGACAACGTTAGAACTAATTTAGGTTTTGGACCAATTGCGGATCGAGAGATCGCAATTTTCATAATTTGAATTAGGGATTATTAATTAGGGTTAATAATTATAACTCGAGAGAGAGTAATTCACCCTAGGATCGTCTAGGCCTGTTAACTTGGAAATTTCATAATTGGGTAGATTTTCTTTAATTTCGAATAAATTACCCCTTTTTCTCAATTGGTCACTTCTAGGTTAAAATTCGGATTATTTGTGTGAGTTGAATTTTGTTCATTATGTTGGTGCTTTAATTTCTCATATTTGATTCTTAATTGATTTTAATTTCTGTAGTAGTTGTTAATTTAGGAATTACGAACTTAGCTGTTGTTAGATTTTAGGACTAGTTCCCTTCCTCGTGGGATCGACACCTTAGGTACTGCACGAATGACCCGTGCGCTTATGAAATTTACCGAGGTTATAAATAGTAAAGCTTAGTGCATGTAACCTCAGGAGATCAAGTTTTTGGCACCGTTACTGGGGAAGGCAATTTAGTTTTTTAGTCTAAGGCTTTTCCACTAAATTTTGTTTTTATTAAAAAATATTTGGGGCGTAAAGTAAAGACACATCAAGACATCTTAGAATGGGATATCTGAAGAGTTGAATACTGAACAATGATGGAAAATAGATATTATAGGGAGCAAGGAAATTTTGAGAATTACAATGAGTCGTAGTATGGTTGGAGAACTAACTACCTTTATTGGACCATGTACACTTGGGGTGGCAGAACCACCCAGATTTCTATTAGTCCAACAATGCAAGTACTCACTTAGGACACAAAGATCCATTTGGATTTCAACATGACGAATCTAGTTCATGGGATTCTAAATTGGACAAGATCTTGGATAAGCTCACAGATATGGAAGAAAGGAAGAAGAGACTAGAAGAGCAAATTGATCAAGTGATGGAAAATCATGCCACTTCTATTCATAACTTGGAGATTCAAGTAAGACAGTTTTCCTGTGAATTTTGTAAGAAAAGTGTGGAAAAATTATTGAGAAAAATGGAATTACAACAACTAGAGCAATACGAGGCTATCACACTTAGGAATGGGGTAGAGCTTGAACAACCAGAGAATTCGTTAGCAACTAAATGGCGATAGAAGTGTTTAAGGGAAAGAATTCCAACCCTCTCTATTATTCACCAGTCATAGATATAACACATGTGAAAATAAAAAATTCTTAGGTAAATGTCCATGCAAAGAACCCTATCCTTTGGATTGATGATGATGAAGAGACATTCCACATGAATGATGTATTTAAGAATCCGAAAGTTAGTAGCTCATTCAGGATAATTGATGTGTTCGAATCTTATGATGAACAAGAGGACGATGAACAGATGACAGCAAACATCGAGTTTGAAGAAGCAATAAAGGTCTCTGTTCATGAAGCTGAAGAAGCAAAGGAGACGAAAGTGATGAAGGAAGAAGGAGCGTAATTCACCTTTATACAGGACAAACTGTTAGATTCGATGTAAGATTCAGGGAGTTTCATTACTCCCTATTTTATTGACAGTTTTGTTAATGAAAAAGACATTACTGAAATTAATTGGTTTTCATAATTTTATCAATATTGTCCTTTTGATCCTCTTGCAATTTGTAGCTTACTCACAGGCTACAAAATTGTTGTTGAACGAAAAGTATGGAAGCAAGCCACTCATAATTGATTTTGGATGAGTTTTAAAGGATGAAAGTAAGCTAATGACCATAAATTAGCACGTTTAGTAGTTAGATTTAAATTGTTGTGTAGTTAGGTTTGCTTTTAATTATTAAATAAGTCGTGAATGATTTGGAACGATTTGGAGTGCTAATTCTTTTGCTCTTGAATCACTTATAAGATAGGGACACACTATCGATGTCATATGGATTTGATCTCAACACTATTGCCATCACCACCTTCATCTCCATAGGACTTATGCCTGACCCAATCTTTTCTTTCTATTTAGTTATTTTTCTTTTCCAATTTTACCTTTAGTTATAATTTTTGTTTTCATTTTTATGTTTTCTGTTACTTTAAATTCTATCTGTTCTTTTGTTTTATGTTCTTTTGTGTGCCTCCTTCTCACATTGAGGACAATATGTTGCTCAAGTGTGGGGAGGATTATGTGTTTTATTTTGGATGTGATTTTCCATATTGTATGATAATATTAGGTTGCATGGTGTGAAGTGTGTGAATGTGTCAATGGCTTAAATTGAGTGATTTTTAAATTTTGGACATAGTCTATTAGGTTGTAAACAATCATTAGCTTGCCAAATTATTGAATTACGGGGCCTTTGGGATAAATATACAGCCTAATTAGGACTTAGTGTAAATTTAGTACCCTATAGGTTGTCACATTCATTCATAATTTGAGGCCTTTTAAGTTAAGTAGCTCAAATAGTATTTTTCATGGAAACGAATAGCTAAAAGCAACAAGGTAGGCAATAAAAAAATAAAAAGGTTTAATAAGTGTTTAATAATCACTATTCCGCTGACCTTCAGGTTATGAATAGAGCTATTAACCAGTTGAAAAAGTGATTTAGCTGAGTAACCGGATTGGCACGCATCACAAATGCATGCCTTCGCATAAAAAGGCTATAATGACATTTCAACCAAGCTGTTAATAAACAACTTAGTCGAGTAACTAGATTGACATTCATCACAAATGTTTGCCTGCAAGTAAAAGGTTAAGTCCCGGGTGAAAAGAATAAAAACAAAAAATAAAAATAAAAATTTGTGTGTTTCAAATAAAAACTTATTGGACTTGTAATAGGCTAAAAGTTTCATGGAACTATACCTAGGAACAGTTACCGAATCTGAGGGACTGAAAAATTATTAATGTGTGTGCACAATTAAGATGGGTAGATAGGTTAACACTTGGTCTTTAGTTAGTTGTATATTTAAAGGTTAACACTTGGTCTTTGGTTAGTTGTATATTTAGTTTGAAGACCCTAGACTCATATTTTGCATGTTAATGATTTGAAGAAATTCAAATGAGTGTGTCTAAGATTAAATTTAGTACACGAAGATTAGATCCATTGTCACATTATTGCATGTTGTGTTTGAGGACAAGCAAACATTTAAGTGTGGGGATGTTGATGGTAGTGTTTTGTATGATGTTTTAGAGTTTAATTTGTTATACATTTTTTGTTAAATTGAGTGTTGAGTGTGCAATTAGGTTTAATTAGATTAGTTTTTGTGTTTACGTGTTGTTATGAGCTTGTTTGAATGTTTGAGCTTAAATTGTATATTTTTGAGGTACCTTAATGTGTGTGCTTGTGTTACAAGTTAAACAGGGAAGAACAATGAAAATCTAAGGAGTTTTGGGCTAAAAGACACAGGCCACGATCATGTACAGTGGCCACGATCGTGAGAGAAGAGGAAGAGTCAAAGGCAGCCAAGCCATGATCGTGCACTAGGAGCCACGATCATGATAGAGAATGTCAAGTTAGGCCACGATCGTGCACTTCGGGCCATGATCTTAATAGAAAGGAAAAAGTGCCAGCCATGATCATGGCAGGTAGGGCCACGATCGTGCCCTGCATCGGGTTGACACAAAAACTCAAATTTTGAGTGATTTTTCAGACCGTTTTCACCCCAAATTTGACCTAGAGCCTCCATAGAATAAATAGAACATGATGGGACAGCCGTCATGTAACGTTGGACTCTTTAAGCTTTTTGTATTGGTCTATACTTGGAGATACTATTGTATATTGATATATACATGATTTTATAGCAGTTCAAAAATGTATTTGAATCCTTTCGGTATCTATGCAGTGATATATGATGTTATATGCCCTTACATGAACTTAGAGTTTATCTGTATGCGAAATCTTGGAGATTTTTGACATATAAGTGTGTAAAACTGAGTCTATTGGATGGGTACGACTATGGTGGTTAAGTTAAATATGTTTTAATGCCTTATAAGTGATTAGAAATGATTTATAGACTTATTGGACACTTAGAAAGCTTAATTGGAAAAGTTGATGTATATAAGGGCTTATTTGCAAATTGTTAAAAGTTAAGGGATTGGAATGTAATTTTTAATTTCTTGGAGGACCAATATGTAATTTTATAAAGTTAAGGGGCTTAATTATAATTGAAAAAAGTTCGAGGACCAAAATGAAAATAAAAGTTTTGTTCATTCTCAAATTTTGGGCTTAATTGCAAATGTAGGAAAGTTTGGAGGGTATAATGGTAATTTCACATAAGCTAAGGGAAAAAAGATAAATTCACTATGTTTGGTCAAAGAAGAGACAAATTCTAGACCCTTCTTCACCTTATGGCCGTGCACCCCCTTTATTCGGCATTAAACCACTTTGTTTTAGTTAAAAGAAAGGAGAAGAAAGGAGAAGAGAGGAGGAGAAGATGAAGCATTCTGCCATCACCTATCTTTCACCACTTTTTTTAGTTCTTTAACCCAAACCTAGGCATTCTAAGGTAATTTGGGGTCAAGGAACTCAAATCTATCATTATATTTGAGAAATTCTCAAAGGATTGGAAGATATCACTAAAGGAAAGTTTAGGTAAATTTTGTCTCATCTCTCTCTACATTGGGATTTTGAGTTTGGTGTTAAGATATGTTGTTCTCCATACTTGAGTATTCATGAATCATGGTTTCGGTGAATGAAATGTGTCATAGAGAGGGTTCTTTAAGTCAAAACCGAAAATGCCCCCTTTTGGTGAAAGTTTGTGAATTTTTGAATAACTTTTGGTTTAAATGAATTCTATGGTGTTAATTGTGAATGTATAATGTGAATTGATGATGAAGAATGAAGAAGGTGTATGTTGGTTAAATTTGGGCCGAAATGATGAAGAAGAAGTGAATTAATGTAATGAGTTGTGAAATTGATAAATGTAGCTTAAATGAAGGGAGTTGGTTTAAATGGAGGGGTGGAATGTGTCATTGAGTAGAAGTGTTACTATATGACGTAATAGGAGCATGAATTATTATGATAAAGTCTTGAAAATGTGACTTGAAAGTTATGCACTTTAAGTGTTTGATAAAATGCTTAGGTGAACTTGGATTAGGATTTAAGGCCTTATAATGGTATGCATTGGAAAACATTTTCATGTTTACTTAGAGTGAAATTGGATCGATGCTTAGGTTAACGAGAAATGGCCTAATGTGCTTGGATAAAGATGTGTTTAATTATACTTTGAAATGAGTAAGTATTGGATTAAAGGCATTAAATGCCTTAGGAAATGCAAAAGAAAAGCTAATGTGAATAGTAAGGAAGTAACCATGCGAGGCATTTAATTGTCAAATTCTATAGCTTAAAGGGAGTGGTATTGTGTTTTATACACTTATGTGATAGTGTATAATTATGAAATTTATGTTTAAGTAGTAATTTCATCGTATGTCTTTTTATGCATAAGGGCTTGGGAGCTGTGAATCAAGAGAGTGTATACCTTCTTTTGAGGTTAGTTGGGGAAAACATGTCTCTCAAATGGGACTAGGACAACCCAAGATATGTATAATGACTTGTATGTGAATTTTGAACCTAGTTAATGTATAATAGAACTGAATCTCAAATTGATGCTATTATACTTATGTATGTTTTAAATGACATTGTTTTGAATAACTCTTTGCACTTGAAGTGCAATCGATGTTTTTATCACGTATTATGAGAAATGATATTGTTTTCACCAAACCTACGTTTAAAGTATAAAGGACAACGTTTTATTTTCTGAAACTATATTTTTGAACAACTTTGCATTAGAGTGCAAAAGATAACTTTCAATGCATGAAAAATGTTTTGAAACTTACATATGCTTAACTAAGTCATGTATATTGCATACATGTATTCTCTTTTGGCTTAGAGCCTTGGCACAATTCCATTTTATCAGTTGGACCGATAAATAAAGGCATGGTGCCTTACTTGATTTTAGTATTCAACGTTTGTATATAATTTTCTGATCATTGGTGAGGAAACGATTGGCCAATCATGTGCTGAGCACAACTGATTTAGCGACCCCCATACCTTTGATGTTGGTACAAAAAAGTCAAGTCCCCATATCGACACCTTTCTATAGGACTTGCAAGTGATTCCATACCTAGGGTTTGGACACCGACGAGGTCATCACCTAGGGTCATGACGCTCTTGTCGATTATAGTCTGGACTCACCACGGATGAAGTCAAGCCAACACTGAAGATCAGTGGGTGTGTGCATTAGTTTGGTCGACTAGTGGTGTTACACATGATTGTTTTGGCTTACCCTGATATTTGTTTTTCTGACTAGATTTGATTTATACATGTGATGTTTTTATGCTTTTGTGTATTAGTACTGGAACCTATATTCACCGAATGAGTGAATTAATAGGCTAGCCATATATGGTTCCTAACCAATATACATTGAGTCATAGGCTAGGCCTATATGGTTCTATATGTTGTATGTTCACCTCATGGGTTATCTATATTGTCTTGGTGTGTATTGAGTTCTATTCCTGACATATGTTTTTTCCTGCTCACTGAGTACATAGTGTACTCACCCCCCTCCGCTTCCCAACCATGCAGGCTAATTTGGTGAGTTTGAAGTTCTGAGTGGATCTTACGGTCTTTTGACATTTTTGGGATATTACCGCATGTGGGTAGTCTTTGTTTTGTACGTTGTTGTGTAGTGGCTTATGATTATGTCGATATGCTTTATAATTTTGTAAATTAACTTTTTTCTGTCTTATGGTTTGTAAATAACTTTATGTATGAACATTTTGTATTGTCGTTAAGATTGATATTCAGTTAGCTTTGCATAGTCGAGTTAAGGGTACCGTGAGTATCCTTAGCCAGGGTATGCAGCAGCTGTTATGTGCCCAATGTGGTTCCTGGTCGTGACACGTCAACAGACATTAGAGAGCTGAGAGAACTATGCAAAAGAGAGATTCTGCTGAAAATCCAAGAGAGACCTAGATAGAGATTAGGCGATCGAGGAAGGAGACAAAGGAAGGGAGACACTAAGACACGTTTGACGCGACGTACTTCCTGGAATAGGTGGTTTCCTGCAATTTCGACCTTCGAGATCCATTCCGACAGTATTTTCTAGTTTTTATTTCGATTTCATTGATGTATGAAATTTGGACATTGATTAGAAATATTGTTGTTGAGTGTTGATTTTTTTGTCTAAACTCACCTTCGGGTTTTTATTCTTAAGATTAATAAAATTGATTTGATTGTGTTTTATTCGATTTAATTGTGATTCAATTTGATTCTTCATAACTTGGTAATAAACTGAGAGGGTGAGCCAGTGAAAATCATCGATTTATGTTAACAAGAGTTAGGTAAATGGATAGGTAGAGAATTGAATCAAACCGGTAGAGTCGTGTAACGAGAGATCGAGCATAGATTCTTGGTAGGTTAATAGACAACGTTAGAACTAATTTAGGTTTTGGATAAATTACGGATCGAGAGATCGCAATTTTCATAATTTGACTTAGGTATTATCAATTAGGGTTAAAAATTATAACTCGAGAGAGTAATTCACCCTAAGATCGTCTAGGCCTGTTAAATTGGAAATTTCATAATTGGGTAGATTTTCTTTAATTTCGAATAAATTACCCCTTTCTCGTATTTGGTTCTTGATTGATTTTAATTTTTACAATAGTTGTTAATTTAGGAATTGCGAATCTAGCTACTGTTAGATTTTAGGACTAGCTCCCTTCCTCATGGGATCAACACCTTAGGCATTACATGAACGACTCATGCACTTGCAAAATTTACCGGGGTTATAAATAGTAAAACTTAGCGCGTGTAACCTCAGGAAATCATTAAGCCACTAGTTCTCCATAGCTGAAAACCATAAGCGACGTTTTTAAAAATCGTAGCAAAAAAGTATTAGCTACGAAAATTTTTAATAGCTAAAACATTTCAAAAACATAGTAAAAATTGAATCTTAGTGGGAAAAATTTGATGCCAAATGACTGGCAACAAAAATAAAATGTAGCCAATAGTTTTTGACTATGTTTTCATAATATGCTATTAGCTACTTTTTTTATAAGATAGCCAAATATTTTTAGCTACATGTATTATAATGTAGCCAAATGTTATTTGCTACATTTTTCATAATGCAGCTAAATGTTATTTTTTACATTTTTAATAATATTGTAATATAGTATTTGTTACATTTTTAATCTATGATATTAAACAACATGTTTTGTATATAATATATTGACATGTTTTTAATATGAATTATTTACTTATTATTATAAAATTAAATCATAAAATACTATTAATTTAAAATATTAGGCATTATATAAAGTAAAATTATATAAATATCATAAATTATACTAGCAAAAAGAATATAAACAAGCTAATTTTCCATGTTATATTGACATATGTAAAATCCTTGTGTTTTTTTTCATAAAATTCAAAGTCTAAACTAGAAACATCTCACAAACAAAAATACAAACCCAACCAGGAAGAAACTACAATTGTCAAACAAAAGCATTCATCATTTAAATTTATAACAACAAAAAAATTGTCATCACTCTCTCTTGTGACACCTAAATATCCAGAAAACAATGCAAAAATGAAAGGTAAAGAATATGGAACAACCAAATCCCTAGCGGTTTGAAATAGTTCCTTATTTTTTTTGAAAAATTAATGTTAATTGTACCAAAAAATAGTGAAGGACAATAATTCGATTAGAGAATAAAGATACTCTCCTATTACAAAGGTGAACAATAAGACACTAAAATAATGAGAAAACTAAAAACTTGGATGACAACATATTAAATGGACCCTCAGAAGAAGTTGGAAGAAAACGTATCAAGCTCTAGCCAAGTGAAACGACAACAAAGCAACAGTGGAGTGTAGAAGTAGTAAACGCTCCGCCATCCTTTCTACAAATTGTATCGAGAAATTTCCCAATTAGGGTTGGGAATTTCCATAGGCGATCATCGTTGCCACTTGTACCTATCAACTTCTAGGTGATTGAAATCTATCTAGAAGCCTCACCTTACTCAAATTACTTTTAATCAGCTATTCCATCTTTCTAGAGAGAGCTTGATGATCTCGCAAGGCAACAAGCAATGTTTAGATTTCCTAGGTAAGAGCCAAAGCCCTGTTTCTTCATCTCGTTCAAGTTTGTTGCATTTCCCAACATAAAAATTGTTCCCTACTAGTTTGAATAATTTATTATAATAATATCTCTATGGAACGTTCCTTATTTTGGAACTTTTGATTTCTTTCTTTCCATATCTCTTGAGTTGTTCTGGATAGAAACAACACCTTCCTCTTCTAGAGTGAAGCGCTTGTGCTTTGGCTAGGATCTTGAATATATCTATAAGAGAACTAGAGGTCACATGCCATGAGATAAAGTCTCTGATCTTATTGCAAATAGTGATGGAAAAAGGGCAGAGAAAGAATAAATGATGCCTAGTTTCTATTCCTTTCTTACACAAACAACATATTTTATTCAGATTTGGCATACATTTAAGTTTTTCCATCGTTGAAGTTGCCTTGCAACTATATCGTGCTCTATGCCTTCCTTTATTAAGTCAAGTATTTCTCCTTGGATATTGGTCACGGAAGCTAATTTGGCCTTTCTACTAAGTGCATCGGCCATAATGTTGGCTGTCCGAGGCTTATACTTAAGCTTATAATGAAACTCGACAAGAAAATCTTGCCAACGGGCTTGTTTAGGACTTAGCTTCTTTTGGGTTTGGAAATAACTTGTAGTGATGTTATCCGTCTTGACTACAAACTTGGACCCAAGCAAGTAGTGCCTCTAAGTGCACAAGCAATGGATGATGGCCGTCATCTCCTTCTCTTGGACAATATACCTCTTCTCAGCATCATTGAGCTTATGAATCTCATAGATGATAGGACCATCTTGCATCCAAACTCCTCCTATAGCAAATTCAGAGGCATAAGTGTGTACCTTAAATGGTTTAGAGCAATCGGACAATGCCAAAATAGGTTCCTTCATGATTGCATCTTTTAAACTCATGAAAGCTTATTGTCGCTCATCCCACTCCCACGTCTTACCCTCCTTAAGTAAATTGATGAGTGGAGAGGTTGTGGCAAAGTATCCTATGATGAACAGCCTATAGTACTTAACAAGACCAATAAAAGATCGAATCTCACTCACCTTAGTTGGAGGATCCGATTATTGAATAGCCTTCACCTGTGCTTCATCCATATATAGCTTTCCATCCTTGATCTTGTGGACAAGGAAATGGACTTCTTGTATGGAAAACAAGCACTTCTCTTTCTTCACGTATATCTCATTTTCCTTGAGAACTTGGAACATAACTCATAGGTGGTCAATATGCTTCTTGAGTGTGTTGCTACAAAAGACTATGTCTTCCATATATACCATCACAAAGCGATCCAAGTATAGATGAAAAATCTTGTTCATGAGAGTATAAAATTTTGCCAATGCGTTGGTGAGACCAAAGATTATGACTAAAAACTCGTAGGCTTTATAATATGTTATGCATGTAGTCTTTGGCTCATCACCTTCTGCAATCCTTACTTGATAATATCCTAACCTCAAGTCAAGCTTGGTGAAGTATCTTGCTCCTTCGAGTTGGTTGAATAAGTTGGCTATTAATGTTATAGGGTAATTGTTCTTGATGGTTACCTTGTTTAGTGGCCTATAGTCTATGCATAGACGTAGGGAGCTAACATGCTTCTTTTGGAACAAGATGGGTGCTCCAAATGGTGCCTTTGAAGGTTATCTGAATCTTGCGTCAAATAGCTCTTTGAGTTGTTTCCTTAAAGCTTCTAACTCCGATGGAGACATACAATATGGTGCCATTACGACTGGTTTGGCACCAGGTTCCAACTTAATCTTGTGATCCACCTCCCTCCTTGGTGGAAGTCTCTTTGGTAGCTTGGGTGGCTTAACAGCTTTGAAATCTTCCAAGACTTGTGTAACCTCCCTTGGTAGATCCTTGGAATGTCTCTCTCTCTTTTTTTTAAATAAAAAATGGTAAGGTATGTGGTGTCCCCCGTTTTAAGGCCCTTCTCCACTTGTAAAACCAAAAGTTTTTTGACATTGGTGCTAGGCTTGGCCATATCTGGAATCATGCTTAGTCCTCCCTTTATTATATAGACCGAGTTGTAGTGAGGTAGAGGGATGATGTTGAATTGTCTTGAGAATTCCATACTTAGCACAATCGTAAAGTCATCTAAAGGAACAATGGACAAGTTGATCTTACCTTGCCATGTTCCAAGACTAACATCCACGTCTCGAGCCACACCTTCCAAAGATTTAGCCTCGGCATTGACCATTTTGAGCCACCCTTTCCCATCTTCTCATTTCAGGCCAAGCCTTATAGCCTCTTCCTTCTTGATGAAGTTGTGGGATGCACCGGTGCCAATCATGACTTATGCATCCTTGCCATTTATGTGAGTTGTCACATACATAAGTGACTAGTCCCTTTGGTTGGAAGTGGTGACAGGGTTGGCCTTTAATAAGTTGAGCAATTGCAAGCAATCCATATATGTTTGTTCTTGTTTCTCCATCTCCTTGAGCATAGCACTAAAGGCCTTTCTCTTTGGACCATCACATGCCCAATATGGACCATTACAAAGGAAGCACTTGTCTTTTGGCTTCATTTCCTTGTTTTCCTTCTTTGTATTCTTAGTTGGTGGTGGCCTCTTGGATGGCTCCCTACTTTATGAGGCTTTTTGGAACTTGGCTCCCCCACCTTTGTTATTGCTAAACTTTGGTTTAGGGGTAAAGGACTCACCTCACCTAAACTCCACGAGTGTCTCCGCAGTGGTGAGAGTGGAAGAGAAGTCTTGTACCCCACGAAATTGAAGCTCTTGTGATGACCACAGTTATAGTCCATCTAAGAGATTGAAGAGAAGGTACTCCTTGCTTATGTTTAGGATTTGAAACATTAGGCTGGAGAACTCCTCCACATACTCACGAATGGAGTAGATGTGCTTTAATTCCTTCATACATTTCCTTGCCTTATGCGTCACATTCTTAGCATATAATTGTTTCTTTAATTCATTTCTTAGTTCTTCCCAAGAGTTGATGGAGCATGAGTCTTTCTTCATCTCTTCGTGCTTTTTATGCCACGAAATAGCGACAAGGTTAGTAAGGTAGAGGGTTGTAGTGTTTACCTTTTGTTTTTAATCTTGAAGATCTAACGCCTCAAAGTAGCATTCCATATGCTACATAAAGTTGTCTAACTCCTTTTCATCCCTCTTGCCACTAAACTCATTGGGCTTGGGGGCATCCACCCTGAGAGTGGTGAAAATTTATGGTGTGGCAATGGCACCACTAGCAGCCGCCCACTTACACAACATCATGTCCTCACGTGTCTCCTCTAAACCTCTCTTCAGCTCATCCACTTGAGCTTGTAAAAGGAACAAGGTTTTAAGCACCTTTGCTTGCATGTAACGTTCTCTTGACGTCATAACTCTATGTTGGCCTCGTGGATGCTTTGCATACTTCCTCGAAGCTCCTCCCCTTCCACATGACCATCAAGCTCCTTCATGCTTTGCTCCACATAATTAGAACACTCCTTAGCGTCAATCATGACCAACTCCACTCTTGCTATAGTGGTCTCTATGAAAGCAAGAATGTCGCGAGGCTTGGAGCATGCACGTGCCATTCTTAGCACCATGGGCTCTTCCTCCTTTTCCCTCACCTCTTCCAACACGATGTCTGATGAAGACATGTTGCCAACCTTTTAAGAGCATAGGCTCTGATACCACTTATCACGGACTTGTTTGAAACCTCTCAAGAACTCGAGGCATTAATTGTTATTCTTGATCCTTGGTGAGCAATTAAGCCAAAATGAAGAGAAAGCTTGAATAAAACAAGAACTTGTATTGTTTAAAGGAGAGTTTTTATGATGTTACAAATGCGGGACTCTTGCCCATTTATAGACTTTAGGGGTCCGATCCAACAGTTATTATACATTTGATCCTAGGGTGGAGAATGGGAGTTTTAGAAAGTTCCCACATCTTTACTATTACCTAGCATTTTCCATAGTATTCTAAAATATTCCATAGTTATCTACAGTACCTTATATTCTTCTATAATTTTCTATACTTCTCTAAAAGTCTTTACATCTATCTACGTTTCTCTAGATTTTTCTACAAAGCCAAGGAGAATGCCCATAAGATGCTTGTCAAAATGCTCGAGTCATGACATTAGGCAGACTACCATTTCTTCTGCAAAGCAAGATACACAATTATTGATCCATACGCGCATTTAAATTGCTCAAGGATAAATAAGTTACAAGTCTAATAATCATTGTTATTTTATCACACCAAGGCATATAAATACTTAAGTATTCACATTATCATAAATTAGGGAAGAGTTGACATACATAGAAACAAATATATCCTCTTTGGAGGCTTTCCTAAATATTACTTAAACAAGCTTACAACTATATACAAGAGATGCTTAATTCTTTTGAAATGAAATGAACACACAATAACCTTGAAGTTGAGAACAGTTGAAAACTCAATGCTTACTCAACTAGAGAGTTGGAAAAAAAAGAGAGGAGAAGAGTAATATGAAATGGCATATAAGCAATTGATAGTATTCTTGCCTCTTGGATAAGCTCCGAATACCAAGAATCTATTTCAGAGTGTCTAGTTGACTGAAATATCCATTCTTGATCTATTCCTAGTAATAGGTTATTTCCTTGTTTAATTAAAGAAAATATATAGAATATATAATCCAAGAGTTTACTTATTTCCTGAGTTTGGGGAATAAGTAAACCCATCACCCCCTGTCTTTATCTATTCCAAGTCTATTTCAAGTAGTGGGAATAAAATTGAGGACATATTGGACAAAAATATCCTTAAGGAATCCACATAATTACTTAGCTATAATAATAATAATAATAATAATAATAATAATAATAATAATAATAATAATA
>JAOQMS010000004.1:7329927-7350384 GCA_027563885.1 Erythroxylum longipes | reverse complement strand
AAAAGTCCACTTTACCCTTCCTTAAAAGCTTAGGCTCTTTTGGTACTTAAGTTACATGCCAAAAATACCCTCAATTCATTCTTATGCCTTTATTCCCTATACTATTATGCTTAATTTAATGAAAAAATTTTTCGGGGCCAACAGTTTCAATCCGTATAGTACTTTCTTTAACTTGTATACCTATTTTTCTTGGCCTTGCTTTATGTATTCAGGTGGTTAATTAATATACACCTCTTCCTCCAAGTCACTATGCAAAAATGGTGATTTTACATCCAACTAATAGATAGACCATGCATTGTGAGCAGCAATGGATATCACTAGTCGAATAGTGTCGAGCCTTACAACAGGAGCAAATACTTCATGGCAATCAACACCCTATTCTTGTTTGTATCCCTCTGTAACGAGCCAAGCTTTGTATTTTTCAACCTCACCAATTTCTTTCAATTTGGTCTAGTAAACCCACTTCACATCAATGGTTTTTTCCCCTTTACTCAAATTGCTAATATTTTCATGAACATGAATCTCATCACTTAAATTTTATTTAAGTTGTTCAAAACTAATTTCTCATAATTCTCACTAGAATAGCCACTCTTTTAACAAATTAATCGATAACTCCTTTTTAGAATATTAACTATTCTACTTTTTTTTTTCTTTTTTCACCTATAGACAAATGCTTTTTAGGCAATATCATGTAAAATAACTATGACACAATTGAATTAGAAGAAAAAACAAAAACACATGTATGGAACTGGAAGAAGAAGATAGGCGCAGCATAACAACAATAATTATTCTAGACAAAATGTGTAGATTATTAATATACAAAATTATAATACCATTCTTAACTTTCGGGGTTAGTTATATAAGTATATACATGAATGGTATTAAGCAGGAAATTTAGCAATTGTAAAGAAGAGCAGGTACTCTGTCCATTCTTGATAATAGGATTTTATCATTCACTTGCAGTTTTGGAAATGATCTATTTTCGTTTACAATATTAGTCATTGTTGGAAAAAAAAAAAAAAAGGGGATAACATTCATATGCAGTAAGCTGGTGGCCGGTGAAACTTATTTGACTGTTGTATAATGGGCTGTCAGAGGTTATGTAGAGAGTTGCGATGTCCCTTTGCTGTAGTATCCTGGAAGGACAACTGGTATAGTAGATGCATCTAGCATGTACTGCCGAGATTCGTATCTGAAAGTCTACAGGAAAACTTAAGTCTTGTATCTGTGGGATATATACTTTGGAATCCCAGAATCATAAAAAATGCTGTAGGATTTGATAATGAGGCTTTGAGTTACTGGCGTTAGTGGTGTGATTTGTTGATTTAGTCAACATATGAGCGAAGGCGAAAAGCTCTTCAAGTTGATAAGTGAAACGAATATAGAGGAAAATAAGATATTGGGTTTAAACGTGAGAAAATGTATTGCACTTGCTGCCAGCATTAAGATGAACATCTTGATAAGGAAGAAGAACGAATAACTGAGTTGTGTCTTGTGCTTAATTATTGTGCAGCATACAGTACGTGTTGGCCCAGTATGGGGAAGATGCAGACGTGAAGGTCAGAGATATTGATCCAGAGGACGATGACTTCTGAGCTATGTGAACAAAAAACCTTCCATTGGCGAAACGCCATCACGTAGATAGATATGGCAAGTTAATAAGAGGGGAGTTATATATCTCTTTTTTATTATGGTTACTGCATCTCCCTCCCCCTCCCCAAGCTCTAACAAAGTGAGTGCAATGTTAACTACGAGATTTGTTACCATTTGCTATCAAGTTGGTAATCTTCTTTCAGTCCGCTGAAACCAAGTGCATCATGCAAGTGCAAAGTGAATATGGATACAAGTACGAACAGAAATCAAATGTTGAGCACTAACAGAAAACTAAAATGTAAGCTAAAGCCTTGTTTGGTTTACTCGTAAAACTAAAATGTAAGCTAAACCCCTGTTTGGTTTTCTTTTGGATGTTGGTTGTTACAACTAAAATTTAAGTTTAATATTTTTAAAACTTTTAAAATAGGTTTTATATAAAAGAAAATTGAATGAAGTTAAATTTAAGGTCTAAATAATTTGTTTTTAAAAATTTAATTAGTTAATTAATTTTTAATGGAAATCGCTAATCTAATTTACTTGAATCAGTAAACCAATTCTCAAACTATTTTCAAGTCCTATGATGTGATCACCTTTTTTGATGCTGATAAATTTAAGCTGCCATTAAAGTAAATTCAAGTATTGTTAATAGAATCCACAATGATAGCACCAGTACGAGTGACTTTGGTTTTAACTTTTTCTCTCTCGTTTTTTGGCGTTTTTCTGTTATTCTACTCCTCTCTCGATTTTTCTTTTTGTTTTTTCGGTTATGTTCTTCCACTCTTATTGTTATTCTCTTTGTTTTTCAGGTTTTGTTTAACCCCCTCTTACTTCAACCCTACTAGTGTCAGCATCCTTAGCAACTGAGTCTTTTTACTTTTTTGGAAGTCTTTTGCTCCTCAGCAACTTGATTTTACAATACCAACAAAATACAGCAAAATCACACCAAAAGCAAACGAAAGCATTCCCTCTTCATTACTCTCTCTCTCGAAGCACTTTTCATCTTCTTCTTACTATTATTACTGGCTTCCTTTGCTGCAAATTAGGAACCTAATAATAAATTATCATTGCTATTATTAGTATTGTTCACAACAAATGATGCGTGATAAAAATCAAATGTTAGTTAATACCCTACAACCAACTGATTGATTGTAGTTTTATGACAATATAATTTAAAGACATTTTTTATCTCGTATATGTTTAGATGTATATAATAAAGTCTATGGGATAATTATACATTGCAAATAAAATTATAATGAGATTATAATTATGATATTCATATTGTATTGTAAAGTTATGGAAACATTAACAATGCTAATAGATTCAAAAAATTTAAATGCTAAAATTACTATAACTTACAACAAAATGTTGTCTTCTATTTTGTAGGCTCCAAAGATAAATTTGAAAGCCTTACTTAATCACCGAAAATATGTTTATTTAGGTGAGGGAGAGTCAGATCTTATGATCATTTTAAAAAGGTTAAATAAAGGACACGGCTAGTAACACGTCTAAAGTAGTACAAAATTGTGATCAATTGGACCTTAGTTGATGTAAAAGGCACAAGTCTAACAATTTGCATGCATAGGATTCTCTTATAAGAAAATGTTAAGACAATAAGGGAATCATAAAAGAGAATCTATCTAATAATGAAAGATATGATACTAAAAGAAATTCTAAAGCTTTTGGATGTTAGTTTAATCTATCCAATCTTAAATAGTGAGTGGGTGAGCGTAGTTCATATTGTGCTTAAAAAAAGGGGGTAACTGTTATAAGAAACCAAAATGATGATTTAGTGCTAATAAAGATGCAAAATGGGTGGTAAATGTGCATTGATTCTAGGAAGCTTAATTTAGCTACTAGAAAGGATCATTTCCTATTACCTTTTATAGATCAAATATTAGAAAGACTTGCTGGTAAATCATGTTTTTGCATGTTAGATGGTTTTTTAGGGTACTATAAAAAAACAATTGTTTAGGATGATCAAGAAAATATTACCTTTTCATGCCCTTTTAAAACGTACTCCTTTAGGCAATGGCTTTTCAGTTTTTATAATGCTTTAGGTACATTTCAAAGTTACATGAAGAGTATATTTTCTGAATATATTGGGAATTGCATTGAAGTGTTTATGGATGATTTCACTGTTTATAGACATTCATTTTAGGATTGCTTATATCATTTATCCAAAGTTCTCAAAAGATACATTGAAACAAATATGGTGTGGAACTATGAAAAATGTCATTTTATAGTTAATTAAGGCATTTTTTTGGGATATGTGATTTCATCTAGGGTTAAGTAGTTGATAAAATAATAGTAGATTTAATTGTGAACTTATCTTACCTTACAAACATTAGGAAAGTTCAATCTTTTTTTGGACATGTAGGATTTTATTGCAGTTTCATTAAAGACCTTTCAAAGATTGCTATACCATTGTCAAATTTAAGATAAAAAAAGTGTTCCATTTGCATTTAGGAAAGAATGTTAAGAAGCTTTTAACAAGCTTAAGGCATTATTGATAAGTACACCTATTATTCAACCACCAAATTGTGATATACCATTTGAGATCATATATGATGTTAGCAACTATATAGTGGGAGCTATTTTAGGCCAAAGATTGGGAAGCAAAGTCATGTCATCTATTATGCTCTAAGCACATTGGATGCTGCACAGTGCAATTACTCTACAACTGAGAAGGAGTTTTTAGTAATTTTTTTGCTTTATATAAATTTACATCTTATTTTCTTGGCTCTAAAGTCATTGAGTATTCTGACTATATAACAAAGAGGGAGTTAAAACCAAGGTTGATACAATATATTTTACTACTTTAAGAATTTGATTTGGAAATAAAAGATTGAAAAGTAGCAGAAATTTCGGTGGTAGATCATTTGACTAGGATGGAAAGGGTTGATGATATTTTAACTAATTTTGAAACTTTTCCTAAAGAGAAAATTTTCTAAATGAAAGTTACAGCTCCATAGCATGTAGATTTATTAATTATTTAGTAACTGGAACTTTATCTAACTATATTAGTAAGTTTAGGAAGGAAAAGATAAGGAATGTGACAAAATATTATGTTTGGGATAAAGCTTATATGTATAGATTATATGAATATGCTAGAAGTAAAAAAATATAGCGAAAGAGGAGATTTTTATCTAAGTCATGATTGTATGTAGATTGCAATAATTATAGCAATAGTTGTATACAAAGATAACATACAATGGATTCACAAATTGGACCTTATCGATAAGATGACCTTGCTAAGTATCAATCTGTATCGATAGCTTACAATTTGTTACAACATTCATTTGTTGCAATTTACAACCTCTAGTTCTACCTTTATGTCTTTTTCTAATACTAGCATTGTAAGCTAACAGCAAATGAATAATGGTAAGGAAATATTGGAATATAACTTATGCTCAAATATAAAGAATAAAACACTTGCATTAGTAGCTTTGTTGTTGTTTGAGGCAAAAATTCTAAACCCATGTGAATAATTTCATTGTTATTTTATGTGGAATGTTGTTATTGGATAGGAATTGAATTTCTGGCATTAACCGATTGATCTAGTTGAGGTTGCACATCCCTCTGTTCTACAATTTTTATAATAGTCACCTCCATCCCTTTGTTTCTACCAGTGCCATTATGTGGAATATCTACAAGAAAAAATACATAAATACAACATTCCCATACAAAATTTCAGCCTAATCAGAGAATAGATCGCCACTTGATCATCCATTTGAACAAGACAGTGCAGATGGAGCTGTTCTATATGAGTGAGCTACTGCTTACGGAAATTCAGGACAAGTTATAGAACTCTAATAGCCAATTAAGTTGTACAAAATCAAGATCAACATATCAGGTATATTCACAGAAAAATTTTTGACTAGAAATAGCCACGCAACGGTCTCTCTAATTAAAAAGTACATACGTTAAAATTTGAAGAAAGAATTGTGTATGTATATCCCACAAAGAAAAACAACCACCACTCCCTCTTTTTCACTTAGTGTGTAAAGAACAATCACTATTATTTTTAAAATTTTTTAATTTCAAAATTATATTTTATAAAATTTTAGGCCATTCCCCACATAGGAGTGAAACCCAAAAAGATAAATAAACTATCTTCACAACTATGTGGAGGGGCAATCAATCTATAGGTCTTAAGTTTTTCCCTTGGTAATGCTTTCAGCAACATGTCAGCACTAATATTATCCTTAGTATGAACTTTCTCAAGACACAATAGTTGCAATGTTGATATGCTTATGTGTAAGGCTACATCTGCAAATAAAATTTAAAAACTAAATAAAATTAATTTACATTTATACTTCCTGTTTAATAGTTAGAGATGCATGGTCATGATATAACTCAATTGGGATTAGAAAAGTATAATATGAGTGAATGAGTATACTTGCATGTTTAGACTGATTAACTTGGATTCGATTAAAAAGAACATTATCTTGTTGCGATAGATGAAGAAAAAACTTATTTAACATTTCTTTTATTGTTAAAAAAATCAGTGAAGACACTAATTTTCAAATTTATTCATTGTATATTGAAGATATGCAGTTGTTCAATTTGGAATACAACTATAAAATCAAAGAAAGCAACTCCTATTGTAAAGGATTTATTTTCTCATAACCAAAAATTTTGAAGGTCTCCTTACTTATTTTATAAGGTTTCAATTTTATGACTTTAATTCAAAATTTTACTTTTTGAAAAATTTTAATAAAAATATTATTCCTTTTTAATTGAGGATATTAAAAAAGAAATAAATGATGAAGGCAATATGATTTTTTAACGAAACTCTCTATAGTTAAATGTAAACTAAAATTTTATTTTTAACAAAACTTCATTATTAACGAAATTTTTGAACAAGAAATAATTCTAAAGGTTTTTTTCATTTAATAGATTTCTCAAATATTGAGACTAATTTTCTCTAAAAATTTAACTTTTAATTTAATTTTTTAAAAATCTCCTTATTAGAACAATTTTAAAATTTTAAATAAAATTATTAAAAAATTCATTATTCTAATGGATTTCGTAGCGTTAGACTTTGAAAAGGATAAGAATTGCCCACCTATTATTGGTAAGCCATTTATAAATACGGGAAGAGCTATGATTGATGTCTATGAAACTCATCCTTCAGATTGGTGACGAATAAGTACAATTTAATATGAACAAAGTATTGAAGAATCCAAAGGAAAACAGCTCTTGTATGAAGATAGACATAGTGGATGAGTGCATAAAAGAGCAAAAGGATAGATGCACTAGAGAAGTGAGTTTTGAGGGAAGGAGAGAGAAAAGGAAGAGTTGTGTGTACAATAAAATCAAGAGATCTTAGTGAGAATAGAAGCACCCATGCTACCTTTTATTATAAAACCACTAACTTTTAAGTTGAAACCTTTACCTACACATTTTAGGTATACCTTCATAGGCAAGGGTCAAACTTTATCCATCATCATTTCAAATCAGCTAGATAGGGAATAAGAGAATAAAGTGTAGAGATGATTAAGAAGAGGATGAAGGCCATGGGTTGACAAATATTGGATATAAGAGGAATAAGTCCCAATGTGGTGATGCATAGGATTAATCTTGAGGAAGGAGGTACGACGATGATGGAAAGACAACGAAGGTCAAACCCTCATATGAAAGAAATGGTTAAGAAGGAGCTAGCGAAGTTGTTAGATGTGGGTTTGTAAAGGTAATTGTGACTGTAGTTGCCAGTGAAAAAAAAAAGAACTTAAAGCTCAGACTGTGGTAAAAGCCAAAGGCTCACTAAGTAAAATGAGTCTTATATCTCCAACGGACAAGGGACAGTATTAGTGAGCCCAATATCCACAATAGATATGGGTCAGTGAAAAAGACACTCGGTTACAACAATAAAATAAACAATTGTGAGTCTTATTATCATTGCTTACACACATGAATTATATGATTTGAATGATTGCAACTGAAATGTGAAATCAAATTGATTGAAAAATGTGAACATATATGTACAAAGTGTTTTATGATGATACATGAGAAATTAAATGTTTTGAATTATGTGTTGTATGTATTAATGTGATATGTGTGATATGAGTGAACCGTCAAGGATGGATACTCAATTGAGTTCGCAAAACTCACCAAAATTACACGTTGACTTTTCAGGTACGAGAGTGTCGACTTAGCTGCTAATATCGCATAGAAGGAATCTAGTACAACTTTTTGGTAGACGACATGGCTCAGAGGTCCGTCAGCTGGGACTTAGGGTTTTAGATAAATTTTTGTCTATTTCCTCATGTATGTAGTAACTGGTAAGCTATCTATCGGGGGCCTATTTCAGCGTCACAACTTCCAACCTTGGGAGCTTTTTTAATGGTTTCTTTCCCTCGAGTACCCACCGCACCTCTTGGTAGAGTTACGACCGCTGCTCCCCACCTTTTTCTTCTGCATCACGATATCATGGCAGACCTGCTACTGGTGAGAAAGGCATACTCTGTTTATAGAGATGTGAACTCTTATTAGTTTTGAGGATGTACACATACGGATGTTAATGTAAAGCTACAATGTATATATTGTTTATGAAATGAAATGAGGAATTTTTGGGTTTTAGAAATTGTGATATTTATGTTTTAATATATGATGCCATGTGATATGTGAAAGTGATAAAGTTAGCATGCCATTTCCGTCAGGCACGTGTACAAACGTCTAACAAACGTATGTGTACGCTTTGGACGGGAGTGGGGGGCTACATTTTTCCACTCTTCCAAGAAATTGCCCCTCATGCTAGTTGAAATAGATAAGCAAACGTAGATTTCCTTGAGTCTATACACAGCCAACATATTATGAATCTGAATAACTGATCACTTTTAAGTAATCTGATTTTCTGTATGTGAACATGTACTCCTATGTGCCTTATAAATACCTAAAAACTTTCTTTGCAGCTTTCCAGTGGTCCAATATGGGATTACTTTGATATCAGCCTAACATTCTAACAGTAAAACTAATATCCAGCCGAGTACAAGTCTGAATATACATCAGACTCCAACTATATATGCATAGGGAATAGATTCCATTTCCTTTCGTTCTAAATCATTCTTGAGATATTGTATTTCATTAAATTTATCCCCTTTCTGAATTGCAACTACCCATGCTGAGCATTTTTCCATCCTAAATCTCTCTAATACTTTACTAATATATTCTTTCTAAGACAACCATAACAATCCTTGTGTCCTGTTATAGAATATTACTATTCCAATCACATAAGATGCCTCACCCATATCTTTCATTTGAAAGTTATTAGAAAGAAACTTCTTTAAAACATGTAAAAAGCCCAAAGAATATCATCAACATACAGCATCAAAATAATGAACTTGCTCTCACTGACCTTCATATATATACACCTATCAACAGTGTTCTCTACAAAACCATAAGAGGTAATGGTATCATTGAACTTAAGATACCACTATCGGGAAGCTTGTATCAAACCATATGTTGACTTTTTTAATTTACACACCATATTTTCCTTTTCTGCATTCACAAAAGTCTTCTGGTTGGTCCATATAAACTTCTTCTTCTAAGTTACCATTTAAAAAAAGGTCTCTACATCCATTTGGTGAAGCTCTAAATCATAATGAGTTACCAATTCCATAATAATTTTTAAAGAGTCCTTCTTTGAAATTGGAGAGAAGATATCTTTAAATTCAATGCCATCCTTATGATTATAACCTTTGGCTACAAGTCAGGCTTTTTACCTTTCAATATTACCTTTCAAGTTCCTTTTGGTCTTAAACACCCATTTACAGCCCACTTGCTTTGAGCCCTCAGATAACTCAACTAGTTCCTAGACTTGATTATCATCTATAGATTTTAACTCTTCTTTCATAGTATTGAGCCACATTTCATAATTATTACATTTTATGGATTCTTTAAATGAGACTGGATCCTTATCAATGCTCAAGTCACACTTATGCTTAAGTGAATACACCATATAGTCATCTGATATAGCTGGTCTTTTCTCTCTTATAGACCTTTGCAATACTATTTCTTATGGTATTACTTGATCATTTGTGAATTGTACATTATTTACTGGTTTATTATTGACATTCACTTTTTGTGGGCTTGAAATATTAACTTGTTGTTTCAGTATGTTACGTAACTGTGATACGACAAAAGGATTAACAACTTGAGAAGAGACACTGGGTGAAGGATTTTCCACCTGAATCTCTGGAATATCGATTTTTTGTGGTTCCCTACTCCCACTGATTTATCCATTTTCAATGAACTGAGCATTTCCAGACTCAACTATTCTTATACCATGGTTAAGACAATAAAATATGTAATCTTTGGACTTTTCTGGATAACCGATGAAGTAATCACTAATGGTTCTTACATCAAGCTTCCTTTCGTAGGTTTCCTAGCTGTCCACAATTCATAAGTTGTCACAAGAATTACTTTACTAGGAACCCTATTAAGTAGATATGTAGCTGTCTTTAATGCATACATTCATAAAGAAAAAGGTACATTTGTGTAACTTAACATACTCCTAACCATATCCATAATAGTACGATTCTTTCTTTCAGCTACACCATTCTATTGTGGTATACTGGTGTATATTGTGCACAAATGCCCCAATTTTGAAGAAATTTTGCAAATGGACCTAGACACTATCCATTCCCATCATATTTACTATAATATTCACCACCTTTATCAGACCTTACGACTTCCATTTTTCTATCTAACTGCCTTTCTACCTTATTAATGAACACCTTAAGAATGTCCACTGATTGAGACTTTTTATGTAGTAAATAGAGATAACAATAACGTGAATAGTCATCAATAAAGATGATAAAATATTTTTCACCACCCCAAGATGGAACATGAAATGGACCACATATATCAGTGTGTATTAATTCAAGTAACTCAGTACTTCTTATGGCTACATTCTTATATATTTGTTTGGTTTGCTTGCCTTTAATACAATCCACATACATATCGCAGTCAGCAAAATCTGTTGAGGTAAGATTTCACTCTTCACTAACCGTATCACCCTTTCTCTAGATATATGACCTAACCATTGATGCCACAAGTAAGCTGAGTGTTCATTAGTTGCACTACGTTTATTACCAATAATGTGTTCAACATGAAGCAGAGATTTAAAATTATTAATGTCAAGGTTGAAAAGATATAAACAATCCATTAATGTACCAAAACCATAATAGTACTGTCGTTTATAAAAAGAAAAAACATCATTTTCAATATTGAAATTAAAACCTATCTTGTCTAGCTTACTAACAGAAACTAAATTTCTAACACATTCAAGAACATAAAGATACTTTTCAAGATCTAGCCTACAACAAGGATCTAATATCAATCTATAAGTCCCTATTCCTTCTATTTGTGCCTTCATTCTGTTACCCATATAGAGGAACTCTTCAGTTCCGTTTATGGTTTAGATCAAAAGGAATCCCTGCACAATATGTGACACATGATTAGTTGCACCTGAATCTATCCACTAGGCATTATTGGGCACCTCAATAAGATTTGATTCAAAAAATACTGAAATATAGTACTTACCTTTCTTTTTGAACCAAGCCTTTCTCTTAAGGCAATCTTTCTTGAGGTGACTAGCTTTCTTGCAGAAGAAACAACGTTGCTCTTTATGGATTTAGCCTTTGTTAACCTTCATTGGGGATTTGTCCTTATGATTGCTTTCCTTTCCTGGCTTTCCCTTTCTATTGCTAACTTCTTTATGTACTGTAAGGTGAACAGAGTGTTCCTTCATTTTCTTTAATCTCCCTTCCCCCTGCATCAACATGGCCTTGATTTTTTGAAAGTTCCATTTTTCCTTCAGAGTGTTGTAATTCACTCGGCTAACCAAATTCAAAATAAAGTGAGTTGATGATGAACAATACTAAGAAGGATTCACTCGCATCCATGCTCATTGATTTCAGCTTTACAGCCAGATTTGACATGCCTATTACATGATCATAGATATGTTAGGATCAGTAAAACTTCTTGGTCTTCAATTTGCTCATCAAGCTTCCTACAATAGACTTGTCAATTATGTTTGATTGTGAGTACTCTTTGATTTTCATCATGAATTCCCTTACATTGTCCATATGAGGTATTGATGGCTTAACATTTTCAGTCATTGTCAATTACATCAAGTTTAGACTTAACTTATTACACTTTTCCCAAGCCTCAAAATATGTAATTTCAACTTGGGTACTAGTTTCAGTAATAATTGCAGGCTTCTCTGCAACTAATGTCACGTCCTTATCCATAATACCCAATTGAAATTGGATTTGCTCAGACCAATCGGCATAGTTTAGTCCATTGAACTTGATCAAACCATTGCCCATAGCTAACAAATTACTAGAAACTGCAAACGTAAAAACAAACTCACACATTAATACTTTGAGTACAATTAATAGATTCAGACAATAATAAACTTTAATATATATATTTAAGTCCACCTTTAGGTGATACTTAAACACATATCCTTAATTCACGATGATGCCAACATATATATACACATTTTGATAGACAGTCAATCATACTCAAGCTAGTATGCATATCATCTTTGAATATACAAACATATTCACCAAGTAGGTTGATAAGTCTCTTTAATGTTATTAATTATAAGCAATGATCCACCATTAGGTTATCTCCTAGTATTATAATTAATAATCTTAATCGTTCAGTTTATCTATTATGTCATTTATTAGCATCATGAACAATTGAAAGAATGCATAATTAAATGTCGAAATATCTTTTCAAGCAATATCACTTTAGTGACTAATAAACTTTCTATACAATAAACATTAATTAAGTATAAATAAATTTTCGAATTTAACTATAATGTTGGGAAACTCATGCTATAAACTCCAAAAATAATCGACTTCAACATGCATATTCATTTATTATTTTCCTTGACAAAGTTACGAGCGTCAATATACGTTCATTGTGTGCACGTGTTTTACTAGCAGTGGAAGTAACAAAAAAATGTTAATGAAGTTTTTCGTTGAGCTCTTCAAAACAATTCATGTAAACTCATATCCAAAGTCTTTTACGGTAGGCCCATGAAATGTAAGGTAATTGGAAAACTCAAATTCAAACCCAAAACCTTTAATGGAAAGCTCCACGAAATATAAGGACTTTTCCTTAAAGTTCCAGAATTCATGCTTGCGGTAAATAATTCATGTAAACATAAATTCAAAGCCTTTACTGTGAGTCCCACGAAAACTTTTTAATTAACCTTTTGTTAACCTCTTGTTTTCTTCAAATAGAAAACACGTTAACCCCAACAAAGGATCCTTTACAACTACAAACATAAAAACTTTTGAAGATTGACCGAAGCATACATCATGTTTTTCCAGAAACTTGAAGTCTAAACAATTTTTTCCTTTTAACTATAAACTTGAAGCTATTCAATGATAGGCCTCACAAATATGACATTATGGTCCTACGAAAATTTTTTAGGAAACAAACCTGTTGGCCTTCGGGTGGTATTTGTTTGAAAATTTTATCTCAATTCGGAAAATAAAAATAGACATGCGAAAGATAGTAACCTTGTAGCCGTGGCTATTCCTAACTTTTATTATTAAAGAGATTGTCACAATAATTTCAATTGATTAATACAAACCCAATCGATGTAAATACTTTTATGAATCGAACAATAATATAAAAAAAACCTGAATTTATTATTGCATATTATTATTGATCAAAATTTACCCATTCTCACCTTTTTTTGTTTCTCTGTTCTCTCAACGTTGCAAGAACAACAAGTCTATCAATAGATATCTTTTGTAACTTCTATTGAAGTAATTAACCTTAATGAGTCTAATTACCTTAACAAGCTTAATAACTATTATTTTGAACCTGCCTTTATATTAGAATCTATGCAAGTAATATGAGTCACATTAATTATTTAAATTAATCTAACAATCGACAGTCACAAAAGTCAAGAAACATGATGAGCCAGAAAAGTGGGAGATTATAGCAGAAGCATAAATTTTAGGGTTACCACTAATGCAAATTAAAGTATCATAATCTGCCCTGATACACATTTAAATTTTAATCTTTAACATTCTAAGCAATATTTCAATCATAGAATTCATCCAAGGTCATTTATGATACAATTAATTCAACACCTTCAAACTATAAAATTAATGATATAAAAAATAGAGAAATACTAACTTTGATTCATACTTATGTAATCTTTTCTTGTTCACAAATGTCTTCTTTACACACAAATTTTATGCACTCTCGTCTTCTTACTTTTTTTATTCTTTGTCCATGGTGCAAGAACGTATGTCTCTTTAATATCGTTAAATATTACTTGACTAAAGGAGAGGGAAATGTTTTATTAATTAATCTTAATGATTCTAATTTTTCTTTACAAGCCCAATAACTATTAGTTTGAGCCCACTTTATATTAGAATCAATAAAATAATATGCCTCACACTTATGATTATTAAATTAATCTAACATAACACACCTTAGACGGAACGGAGAAGAAGATCAGAGGAGAAAAAAGGAGATGAACAGTTTAAAGGTCAAAGAAGTCAAGCAAAGCAACGGAAGGGAAGGAGGAATCTAGCCCATTTGCTTGCAATCAATTAGTATAGTGGTATAATCCTGTATTCGTTATATTTTTGTAATACTCGTAATTATGATAAACTTATAATTTTAGTCGGGGTTTTCAACAGGTTTTCTGAGAGTCCGATTTTCCAATATCCCCGCCGCTGCAGCCTCTCAACATAATAAGCAGCCATTCTCATTCGATCTTTGCTAATAATATCTTCATCATGGAAAGGACGTTCTGATACTTCAAAAGCTACAAGTTCACTAAGCATTCTTCACCAATTGCAAAGTGCTCGTCATCTATGATCGAAAGTAGTATTCATTTATGGACAAACAGATTAGAGAAATAATTGGATATGTATTATAAATGGAAATAAACTACAAAATATTCGAGAACAAAATGGGGCAGAAAAGGAAATTTTGATACTACAACTCCGCACACAAAAATAAATCAGAAATAACATTACATTAGGATTTGAAAACCGAGTAATAATGTTTACTTTGCTTTGATATTTTCCATTTCTTTGACCTAATCCAAATCCCACTAGAATACCTGCAGCAGAAATTGAGCTATATTTTTATCCAAATTCCATAGCCATCAACTCAATCCCGTTCAGAATTTCTTTGGACCAAAGCGAAGTAGCCCAATATAGCACAAACACAAGCAACAACATTCCCTTCTTTCAACAAGATCTTGAACAAAAACCCAACAATTTCCCTCGTAAGCTTCCTTGCCTCAACAACCAACGACCTCTTCGGCTTCCCAAAGAAAGCCAACAAAACCACCACAGTGATCCATATAACCAAAGTTGCCGGCACTGCCACTGCAAGTGCTGCAACCATTGAGAGCACTCCAAAAACTGCTCCGAGAAGAACTGATGCATATAAAGCTGGCCACCCAGAAGCCGGAGATTTGACTTGGACTTGTTGCTTGTACCAATAGAGTATGGATTTGAGTAAATTCCATGAGAGCGACAATATTATAGCATATACAAAAACAAAAAGGCATACCCATGTCCTCCTTTTGCTCATAATTCTTAGAAACAAACTGTAAGCTGACGATGGTTGTTGTGTTTTCGTGGTGCGTGGTATTTCTTCCTCTTCTTCTTCCATTGTTGTGTCTGACCCAGAAACAAAACCAGGATTTTCGCTGTCTAGCCTTCAATAACTCTCTCTCAATCTCTCTCTCTCTCTCGTTTTATTGGTACTTTGGGTTGGATTGGGTGAATCTTTGGGTGCCTAAACGTGTCCGAGAGACCTCCGACTAGATACAGAAGCGGTATGACACTCAGTGGAGGTTATTGGTGACAGGTGATGGGTAAAAACCCCGCTTCGGTCAGATCGGACAGTTTGGGCTATAAGCTGTATTGAGTGATTAATTGATCAAGGCATACTAAGGGCTGAGACTTGAGAGTTGTCGACTAAGAAAAATAATCCCAAATTGGCACCCGACTTTCCCTTCTTTTACTGCCTCTTTTGCAGTGGAAGGTTGCTTGCTGGGGTAACCAAACTTCGCACTTTAATCCTAGCAGCATCTTCAAGCCTTGCTGCCAAGCCAACTGCTTTGCGTCCTTCTTTATGTGGCAGCCTACCACTTGGTGACATCATTTTCTTTGTCCTATTTTTTAATTTTTTTGACAGGCCACTAACTCATCAAGTTGGAAGATCAAAATTTAAGGAGAATTTCTATTTTCTAATTTTTTGTTTTTTTCTTTATTTTAAAATTTTGTTTTTCAAATAAAAACAAAATCATATTTAATTATTAATGTCAAAGTAGTTATATTTTTATCACTAAAAATAATTACATATCATATAAAATTATTAACAAGTTATTAATAAAATTATTTTAGTTTATTAAAATAAATAATTTAAAAATTAACTTGTATTTATAAATTAAACTTTATTTTAATTATTTAATTAAATTTTATTTAAAATATACATATTTTGACCGGTTAAAATATATAAGACTGGTGTTAAAAGAGTATTGTAAATGTTCTCTTCCAAATCCGTGGACCACTCTGTGGTCATCGACTTGAAACCTATACAATCATTGATTAAGAAACTTCAGGTATAATGTCACTTCATATACAAAGACATGAATAGCTCTCAAGAGTGTTGACAACTATTTCTTAATTGATTAAATAAAATCTCTTTGTAGATAAAATCTTTAAGATTGTATTATTTAATTCAAAAATTTTACTATTGAGTTTGATGATAATCTAAAGAATTTATGTTAACATATCTCTAAGTTTGTATGTAGCTTCTTCCATTATGATAGATCTATTTATACGAAATAATTTTTTACTTTGAATCATATGAGATCAAACATTAGACTAATATTTTAGATATATTATTTCAAAAATATAAGCACATAATTGAATCGCAATAAGCTAATCAATAAAATTTCATTGAATAAAAGAGTATATCATACTATTCATCCCTAGCTTAGGGTTCATCACACTAGTATGAAAAGCTATAAGAGAGATCTCTAATATCGTAATCAAGTTGTACAAATTAATTAGCTTTTGAACTATATGGGAAGTGGAACATCACCTTCTATCCAATATTATCTCATAATTATATATAGCTTCTATTTATTCTCAATTGAACTAGCATTTTCTACGAAATCCACAGCTTGCAGACAACTGTTCACCCCTCTTTTTAATGTCTCGATCTCAATATTATATATTGTGGTATTTAAGATATAACCATTAATAAATAGTTTGCAAATGATACCTTTTAGGCTTCTATCCTCTGCTGGCCGTCTTCCTGATCTTGCCTCTCCCTTATATCTATCAAGTTGTCTCTTTTTGCAATAAACAAACATTAATTATTTACCAAAAGCAAAAAAATCATAAAAGAACTAATTTCCATGTATAGATGGTTCTCGATGGAAGTTGTAATGCACCATAATTTGTAATTGAAGATATAAAAACGATAGCATCAGGACAACATTAGAATTTCCCACTAGGAGATTTTGTAATAATATCACCCATGCTTGGGTAGATCTTAGCCTAAAGGACACTAAAAGAGAATTGCCAAATCTTCTCAAGTTCCTGGATATTATTGTACCTAAGAATCCAGGAGAGGCAATGCGCTTCAGTTGCTCACTAATGTCGTCATGCAAGCCTCAGAAAAACAAATGGTGAGGGTGGGGCCGTGGGGGAGGAGGGAAGAAAGAAGATTCCCGACAAGTGTATATCCGATGGAAAATTTTGCCAAAAATATGGTACAGGTTTTCAGCATAAGATGAAGTCATTACATGATGGAACAACAATTAAGCTACACTTCTAGGTATAGCATAGATATCTAGTCTATAACAAAAGACAAGTGCGAGAGCACCAACAAAAAACAAAAAGAGTAAGCATAAAGGCAATTGTCAATGATATTCTTTGAGTGGTCGTCTGAGTGCTTATCATCAGAACCTCGTCGTGTTCCTCCACCACTTGCTCCAGTGCTCCACATTCCTAGGTGGTTGTTCCTACATATTCACGCATACTGGACCAAGGTCACTCATGCGATATGTTCTATGTTTCTATGGTGGTCTCCCAACTTATCAGTTAGATTTAGAACAACAGTCTAATATAATGCAATTAACAGGATCTGTGAGTGATCAACAGAAACTTTAGAACAAGAAAAAAGGGGTATTTTGAAGGGAAAAAGTGTTGGGAAAAATTACGAATTAAATCCTACAAGTAAAATAAGCAAAGAAATAACACGCAAAAATTTAAAATGGTTCACTCTCTAATTTGGATTACGTCCAAAAGCCAAACTTCGAATAAAACTTCTACTAATGAAAATAGCAGGTACAGAAAGTGAAAAATGATACAATAAAATAGCAGCAATCACATACAAGGTGTTTCCCAAATTTACTATTCCTAGGATAATATCCTCACTATTTTTTCACCACCTTTTTAGGAAAACATTTCCTAAAAATACGCTAGAAATTACTCCCTCACACAAAATAGCTCCTTAAAATTCACTCTCAAATTCACCACACATCTCGTGCACATTTGATGTGCATATATGTTAAGAGAAAAGGAAGGGAGGGTCTTTTATAGACCCTCCACCGTGTGACAGCTTACATAGCAAGCTGTTATGTAGCGACTAACAGCTTGCATGCAAGCTGTTGAATGCAAGTATTGTCAACTTGCTTTTTACTTCTTTTTTTAGATAAATCTAGAATGGCGGTATCATGTATGTCGATACTGCCTTACAATTCTCCCCTACCGACTACATAGTATTTGCTATCATTCCTGCACATGATCGACAGAACTCAAACTCTCCCCTGGTTAAAACTTTTGTTATCATATCTAATCCATTCTCATCCGTATGAGTCTTTTCAAGCTATAATAGCTTCTTCTCTAACACCTCTCTGATCCAGTGATTTCTCATATCAATATGTTTTGATCTTAAATAGTATGAGGAATTTTTCCCAATATGAATAACACTCTGATTGTTACAAAACAATTGATATTTATCTTGCTGAAAACCAAGTTCATCTAAGAACTTCTTCATTCATAGGAGCTCCTTGAATGCTTTAGTTGTAGCAATAAATTTCGCTTAAGTGGTGAATAGAGTAACACATTTCTATAATTTTGGTTGTCATGATACGGCTTCCCCTGCAAAGATAATTAGATAACCTGAAATAAACCTTCTCAAGTCAACAACGTTGGCCATGTCTGCATCTGTGTAACCAACTAACACATACTTGGTAGATCCAAAACATAAATATATTTTGGAAGTACTACGTAGATATCTGAGAATCCGCTTTACAACATCTCAATGTTCCTTACCATGATTTGAAAGGAAGCTACTCACTACTCCAACTGCGTGAGCAATATCTGGCTGTGTACATCCCATGGCGTATACTAAACTTCCAACTGCAAAAGCATAGGGGACTTTCATCATCTCTTCCTTCTATTCATCCATTGAAGGACATTGCTTATTACTCAACCTAAAGTGATAAGCAAGAGGACAACCAACTGTTTTAGCTTTATCCATGTTGAACCTTTGAAGTACCTTCTCAACGTACTTCTCTTATGATAAACATAATTTTTTAGCGCCCTTGTCTCTGATAATTGACACGCCAAGAATCTGTTTTGCTGGCCCCAAGTCTTTCATGGAAAAATACTTGCTTAACTACTTCTTCAAACTGTTAATCTTGTTGATATTTTGGCTAACAATCAACATATTACCAACAAAAATTAAAAGGATAATGAAATCATTACCAGAGAATTTTTGTACAAAAACACAGTGATCTGAAGTAGTCTTCTTATAGCCTTGTTCCGCCATAACTGTTTCAAACTTCTTATACCATTGTCTTCGTGCCTATTTTAAACCAAGGCTTTTCATCAATCTACACACATAGTCCTCTTTTCCTTTTTCCTTGAAACTATTTGGTTGCTCCATATATATCTCTTCTTCCGAATCTCCATGAAGAAAAGCTATCTTGACACTTAATTGATCGATTTCTAAATCTAGACTTGTTGCTGAACTGTACAAATGATGTCATTTTCACAACTGGTGAAAATACCTCGTTAAAATCAATACATTTTCTTTGATGGAATCCTTTAACAACCAATCTAGCTTTGAATCTTAGATGAGAATTGTGTTGATCATGTTTAACCTTGAGCATCCACTTATTTTTCAAAGCTTTTGTGCCTTTTGGCAACTTCACCAGCTCAAAAGTTTTATTATCATGCAAGGACTTCATATCATCTTTCATGGCTTCAAACCATTTCATCTTATGTTCATCTATCATAGCCTATTGCAAATTCTCAGGTTCTCCCCCATTAGTAAGTAACACATATTGATCACTGAAGTATCTAGTAGTGGCTTGTCTTATTCGTGTAGATCTCCTTATTAGAACCTAAGCAGTCTCTGGTGATAGTGGTTGATTATGGAAATCATCTTTAACGGAATCTTCATATGATTGATTATGAATGGGAGCATCATCATTAGCTACATTTGGATGGCGATTTTCAACTTCAACTCCAAATTGTCTGGGCACCATTTTTGGAGGAATTAACTCTAAATTCATCGGGTCATCATTAGTTCTTGGAACATCCTTTTTCACTTTGTCAAGATCTTTAATGGTTTGATCTTCAACAAATATAGCATCACAGCATTGAATCAACTTCATTTGGATTGGATCATAAAACTGATAACCAATCGATCTTCTCCTTAACTAATAAATATACACTGGCGAGTCTTGACGTCAAGCTTTTATCTCTCATCTTTAAGGATATGGACATAAGCTTTGTAATCAAATGCCTTTAGATGATTATAGGATACTTCCTTTCC
>JAOQMS010000004.1:7319825-7329827 GCA_027563885.1 Erythroxylum longipes | reverse complement strand
ATTGAGTGAACCATCGATGATGGTTACCTCATCTGAGTTCGCAAAACTCACCCAAAATTTGCAATATTTTTCAGGCTTGGAAGAGTTACCCCGTTAGGCTAACGGGAGTACAGACACTGCATTCAAGTAAGAGATAGTGGTAGGGATCAGTTCGCATTTGCATTTGTATTTTTTTGTATTTGTATCAAATTGAGCCTTCCGCAATTATGTAACATGTATATTTGAATATTTCTGTTTTGTAATAACTTTCTATAGTAGAAAAGTTTGTAAATGAGATTGATTTTGAGTGTAATATTGATAAATGTGATTTTGATTTTATGACGGAAAAGAATGGGCCCAATTTTGATTATTGATATTCCGCATATGTGTGCATTGTTTTAAAAAAAGTGTAATGACTTCGATTATTGACTGTTCTACCATGCCACTCTTGTGGGGTACGTTCTTGGACATCACTCAGGATGTCGGGTACGTATCTTGCGAGAGTGGGGTGTTACAATTTGGCATCAGAGCCCAGATGTAGTATCTTACATGGCATTTTTTGAAAGATGTGCCAAGTTATATGCATTTTAGATATGTCTTAGCACTCAGTGGCAACTGATCCCTAGTCTGAGTCGCATGTGTATGAGTCACACGCATGAGCATTTGTTAATAGTTTGAGCTAATAGAAATAGTGAGTAGAATAATGATTTGACAGGATGTGATAAAATGAAAGTTTATGGATATCTAGATATGAGAAATAGTATATGGTTTGATATGATAGATAGAGATTCACTATAATTATATTGGTGTCATAGCTTGCTTACATTGAAGGGAAGTCAACGCGGCTTCCACTGAGTTTGGTTCTAAAGCTCGAGACAATGAAATAGGATTCTCAGTTTTTAAGAGCCCAATAAATGGATACTTGGGCTTGAATACTCCATCCTTCACACATGTTCTCATGGGATGTATGTTTGTGTGAACTGGGCTTTCTTCTTGGTCCGTAGATTAGACCAAATTTTAAGTTTCGTTTAACTAGGTTGGACTCTCCAATGTTTCTCAGGTTGACAAAGGTGTACATAATGGACTTGTTGTGTGATTTAGAGAGTCTAATGCTGGAGGATGTTGTTATTGATTCTTTGTCATATCTTCAGTGGTAACCCTGTATTTTTTAGAGTTGATGATTAGTGGGATGACATAATCACTCTTAGATGATGTCAAATGGCGATGTAAGAACCCTTCAGTGCATGGAAACTTTGACGCATCAAAGACAACATGTCTGGAAGTACATATTGGTCCAGTTGTGCTGAGACACTTGTAACCTTTCTAGTTGGAGGCAGGGCCAAGATATACACACTTCTGGCTATAGAATTGGAACTTATGAGCATTGTAAGGTTTCAAACATGGGTAACAAGCACACCTAAATGGTTCGGGTGTCTTGTAGTCGGGTTCAACTTTGTATAACAGACATAAGGGGTTTGAACCATTTAGAGCAGGTGTTGGCAGTCTGTTTATGATGTAGATAGCCATTTGGAAGGCACCAACCCAATAAGTGAGAGGAAGGCAAGCATGATCAAGCAATGTCAGACCCATTTCAACAATATGCCGGTGTTTCCTCTCGACTTGACCATTCTGAACAAACGTGTAAGGGCAAGTAAATCGTATTTGAAGACCCACTGCTTATGTGATAGGAATGAGTGGTTTATATTTAGTCTCGTTATTGCACTGAAGAGCCTTTATCTTAGTGTCAAATTGGTTCTCAACATATGTCCAAAATAAGTTGAATGAGTGTATGGCTTCTCCTTTATGTTTTAGTGGATACAGCCATGTATATCTACTGAAATCATCAAGGAAGTGGATGTAGTAGTGATTACCATTTACAAATTGTACAAGCGAAGGTCTCCAAATGTCTGTATGTATTAGTTCTAAAGGAGAAGAAGCATGAGACTTAGACCTTGTAAATGGTAACTGTTTAGATTTACCGTATTGGAAAGCTTCACATACAAATTTTAGAAAAGAAATGTTGGCATTGCATTTATTCAAGATTTCCTTTAAGATCCTATCTCTAGGGTGTCCTAGTTTGTTATGCCACTTGACAAATTTAGTCATATTCTCCTTTTGTGAGGAAGAATCAAAAGGCGGAGAAGTTGCCATATTCACCTGTGCTTGCCACGCCACTCTATCTATAGGATACAGTCTTTGTTTTGCTTTCTCGTGCACTAGAGATTTGACTGTTTTCTTGTCCTTCACAACACATTCATCATTAGTGAAATGTATATCAATATCATTATCTCTAATGAGTTTGTTGACACTCATTAAATTTTTAGTTGCTGAAGGTACCAATAAGACATCATTTAGTCGGATTGTTGAATTAAAAACAAGCAGAGAAGTGGAACCAATATCAGTTACTTACGTTTTCTCACCAGTGCACATATAGAGATGTGTCTTACCTACTGGAGTATAATAATCAAGTTGATCAGTGTCAAATATGACGTGGTAAGTGGTGCTGCTGTCCATGTACCAAGACGGATGTGCTACTGACTAAGATTGAGCTTGAGTGTAACAAACTTGAGGTGGATAGTTGTTCGAACTTTGATTGTAAGTTGGTGGTTGAAATGTTTTATCTAAGCGATAATAGCAATTTGTGACGACGTGGCCAGGCTTCTCACAAAGGTGACAGTAAGGACGTCCACTCTTATTGTAGCCTCCTCTACATCCTCATCCTCAGCGACCGTGTGAGCCACAAGAGCCTCTCTAAGAACCACGTTCTGAGTTGCCATAACCTGAGTAAGTTTTATCAAATTCATCTTTTTAAGCCAGGTTCACAGAAGGCTGAATTGATAAGTTCAAGAAATTATTCAATTGCTCAAGATGGCTCTCAAAAGCAAGTAACGAGGATTGTGTATCAATCCATATAAGATCTTATTGATCAACTAGCTTAACTACTACTGCATTATAGCCAGCATTGAGGTCTTTCAGTGTGTGAAGAATAAGGTCTTCAGTTGCTACAAGAGCTCCTGCTAACATTAGTTGATCGGAGATGGTCTTCATTTTGGTAAGATACTCTTCCATTTTGAGAGCATTTTTGAGGGTTTAATGGAGCTCTGACTTAAGCATCATCACTCGCGACTTCATCAAAGCGTAAATAAGCTCTTATGCACTAACCCATAATTCTGAGCAGTTTTGCAATGTAGGAATTAGGCTCCTACTTCTAGGGTTATGGTGTTCCTCAACCATCCAACTAAAAGGCGCGATCGACAGATTACCACTCATCAAAAGTTGGGTTTGAAATCATCCTTTTGTCTTTAGAAATAAGACGTGGAGGAGCGACTTGGGTGGCATCAACGTGAGATTGAAGAAGATTCCCTTCAATTAATGGTAGCACTACTGACTCTCATACCAGATAATTGCCTCTATCCAACTTGATGGAGGCAATCTGGCTTGAGGAATTAAAAACTGACCACGTCCTCGGCAGAGTTTCAACGAGAGGTGCTGAATCAGAAGTTACCGAGGACCTATCAAACAAGGCTGTAGCCATTACTCTTGCTATGATACCAAGATAAAGAAAATAAGTGCTCACGAGATATGAATGACATGCTCAGATACTTCACTGAGCCTCAAAGAAATGTTTTTATAATAATGCTTACAACAAAAGTTTGTTATAGGAGAGAGAATAATGAATACAAGCCATACACGTGTTAGGACACTATGTACGACCAACAGACTGTACAGTAAGGCATTTAATGAATAGGCAATTATTATATTTACATCTAGCTAACCCTATCTTTCATGCTTTAACACTATAGCATTAGCAGCTTGTGAATTCGTGAAAAATCTTCTTACTAAATTAGGCTACTTATGTACTACTCCAGTGACTATTTTATTACACACTCGATGGCCAATCACATAATAGTATGTGTTAAAAATAGTTAAAGTATTTGCTCAATAGTTTTTTGTAAAAATATTTTTAAATAAATTAAACCAGATAAATCCAATCTGTTATCCTTATTCTCTCCATTTAGTTCATCTTTATAGGTGCTTATTCCCTGTCGTTTTCTGCGTATAGTGACCACATAAGTGAGATTCTTAATAACCTAAAACTTGAAAAAGTTTGAGAGAATCATAAACAAAACCATAATCTACATACATATATAAGCTAGGTTGTGCTTGATATTTATCCACGGGACCACAAGAATATGAAGGGAATGTATAAACAGTGAATAGAAGCAGCAAGCACCCAATGGTCTCTCTCTCCTATGCCAGTGGCCACAAGCCATAACATCATCTAACCATTAAAGATGTCACTTCTCGAGATTTGTGACCTTGAAATTTAGGTAGATCCAAAGTGGTGAAAATTAAAAGTTTAAATGATAAACATCATTGTTCCAAGTTAAATTTTGGATTCTAAATAAATCATTTTCAAATAAATAGAAGACATATACCACAACTCTTTCACCTTATATATATGTCCATTAGAATTCAGATTGGACAGATGCTTAGATATTCTTATCTCTTAATATTTTCTTCGTCGCACTAACTTCAAAATGCTTCCTGTTATAGGTGAAATAAACTACAGAAAAGTAAAGGCCTCTTTTGTTTTGTTTAATAAAAGGTTCAAAGTCGCAAGATAAGAACTCAATAATTTAGTTTGAAGTATGCAATCACTTTAACATCAATTAGGATGCTCGAAGCACCATTTAGAGCAAGTTGAAGGCCTCGATAATTTTTTTTTTCCAAAAGCTAATCTTCGAACCATATGATACATGTGCGAAGAAGAAGGCAACTCTATATAGTTTGTGCTAGTTCAACCATATATAAGTTAATGGCTCTTGAGTATCATCACACATCAAACCACTGTCATTTGGGAAAAGGCCAATCAAAACTTTTAATTCCCTCCAGCAAAATGCCTCTATATGTGCCGAAGGGCTTGAACTTCACTCTTACAGAAGGACTCAAGACCATACTGAAAGATCATGACGCTAATCGCGATGGTAAACTTAGCAGAGACGAGCTGAAGAAGGTATTCCAGGACCTTAATTCACGTTTCCCTGGATGGCGAGCCGGCCGCGCCCTCGACCATGCAGACAAAGACGGCGATGGAAGCATCAGTATGGAGGAGCTGCATGAACTTCTGGATTACGTGGAGAAGTTAGGATATGGTCTTAAGTAGAGTTTATACCTTTCCAATGATGTGTGGCATTTATTATAACAAATGTTCCATCATAACGTTCATGTTCTGTATTAATGTTGCCTCTAAATAAAGCTGCAAAGCTTACTTTGATGCTTCATTTCGTGATTGTAACTTAATCTGATCATCAATGTAATCATTTGATTATTTGATTATGCTAACAACTACTATATATCTCTTATCGGTGTGATGTTATGTCAGTATATTTGAACCTTGCTTTTTAATTTAAAACAATTCTTTTTATTAATTTTAATACTTGTATATGTGTCGTGATAGTGTATTCAATATCAAATACTTCATAATAAATTAAAAAAAGAACTTGCATTAGTTATACATGAGCCTTTTTCTATTAGGTTCAAACTTGACTTAATATTTAGAATTGGCATGATTAGAATTTTAATATGCATATGAATGAGTATTATATGATGTATACATATAGGCAGATCTGAAATGCTTCATGCATACAAAATCAGAGCAAATATGTAAAAACTTCCGTTATGGTACAAGTCTTCTTGTTGCTCTTGTAAAACAGTATCATAGTTATATCTAGGGTAAACTTTTCGATATCTATATTATAAAGTGAGGTTAGAATCGCCAGATCTACAAAGGGGCATCTGATTAGCAAACGGGCATTAATCAGACACTAACATACGAAACTTCTTAAAAGCTTAGCTCAGTTTTATGCTTCCAACCATTTAGATCATACCCTTATAAAGGTGGTAACAGGTAAAGATGGAGGGGTTCAAGGAGACTGTGTCCAAGGAAATAGAATATTAGTTTATAGGTGTTGAAGCTTTTATTTATTTAAAAAAGCTTCAATCCATTAAGAACAAACTCACTCTCTTATATAAGGAAAAAGTGAAAGATACAAAAGAATACACTTGCAAAGCAAAGGAGTTAGTGCATGCTCAAAAGGAACTTCGCAAATACCCTACTGACACAACCCGAAGGAATCTTGAGAAAGTGGTGTTAGTTAAATATTCGCAGTCAATAGAAAACTATCACTCGTTGATGAGGCATAGGGTTAGAATCACGTGGCTTAAGGATCGAGATAAAAATTCTAGGTTCTTCCATAATTTCATCTTGAATAGGAAGAATTCTAATAAAATTTATCACCTGAAGAATAATGATGGAGCACTCATGGAGGGACAAATGGAAATCAAGGAGATGATTCTCCAAAACTTAAGAGCATATTAGGGCCGTCTGAAGTTACCAAAGTTGTGTGGAATTAATAAAGCAATCCATCCCCTTATTCTATACCTCCTCAGCAGAAGCTTAAGATGGTTAAATCTTCCGGTGTCTCAGATGTTAGGAAGGTGGCGTTTAACATGAAACTTGATACTGCACTTGACCTTGATGGAATGAATGCCCTTTTTTTAAAAAACAAACTAGGGATTTAACAGGCCAGTTGATCACAAAAGTCGTTCCAGAGTTCTTTGACAAGGGTAGATTACTTGAGTAGAATAGTGTCACGTGGCCATTACCTTCTCTCCAAAAGATGCACCTAGTAGGGTATGCAGCGCCTACACTTATAAGTCAGGACCCTTCCCATTACCTATCTGATGTGGAATGTGACACTCTTCCCCACCCAATCCTGTGACGCCCTCGTCACAGGTGGGGCCTCTTGCCTATCCCACCCTAAGGAGCACTTGGTGGGACATCGGAGTCGGGAACAGGTTGGCTCTGATACCACTTGTCACATGTCCATTATTCTCTCTCCAAAAGATGCACCTAGTAGGATGCGTAGTGCCCACGCTTATAAGCCAGGACCCTTCCCATTACCTATCCAATGTGGGACGTGACAAATAGGACCTTTTGCATGCCTCATTCCTAAAGTAAATAATTAATGAATGTAAGTTGATTTCTTGTGGTAATGTTGTTACAAAATTGTATCCAAGTTAATTTCTCAAAAACTCAAGAAGGTGCTTAAGTTAACCATAGACCCTTCCCAATATGCCTTTAACAAGGGGAGGAGTTTGAGAGATAAATATTTTAATAGTTTCTGAAATCTTTAAGGGGTACAAGAGCAAGAAACTTATGAAGAGTTGTTCTAAGCATAAGAATCAAGGAATTGAGGGTTTATAATTGATGCTTTCACGGCCTTTAGCTTCCCTGAAACCATGGTGTCCTGGAACAAAGTTCAATATCATATTTTACATTAGTCAATAGTGAACCAACCATTCCACTTCATAAAGCTAAAGGAATTCAATAGGGTAGATCGATGTCCTCCCATTTACTTACGATTTGTATGGACATTTTAAAGTGGATGAGGACAAGGAGAATTAAGAAACATAAAGAATTCATTTCGCATTATTAATGCAAAATATTGAAGTTGTATCATCTGATATTAGCTAACATACTTCTCTTTTGAGGAGCAAAGCATAGATTAGTCACACCTCTCATAAATACCATTATACTTAGCTTTAACAAAATCTTATGTTTGTCAAATCTTAAAAAGAGCTCCCTATTCATCTATGCAGAAGTAATGGACCAGGTTGAGAATTAGACAACGTTTACAAGTATTAAGGTCCATAACTTACCATTTAGGTACCCAAGGATCCTTATTTCAGATAAAAAGATTTTCCTTAAATGATTATCAACCTCTACTAGATTTTGTTGGGAAAACGATATATCATCTGACCTATAGATATCTCAAATTTACCGGGAGACTTTAATTAGTTACTGTGGTTCTTGAACAACTTTAAGTATACCTGGGTGCAGTTATATGTACTTACCCTTTAATTTGATCAAAGAAGTTGAGAGGCTGGTAAGGATTTTTCCTTTAGTTTTGAAGATTAAAGGGAGGTTGAATTCCTAATGTCAGCTGGAAGAAAGTTTGTCAACCCAAAGACAATGGTGGATTAGGGATCAAATCAGTGAGGCTCACATTGATGGCAAAGAGGATCTGGAATTTGGGTGAGATGAGTTCACTCTTACATTATCAAAAATGGAAGCTTTTGAAGCATTAGTGAATGACCTACTTTCTTTTTTCTCTAAACCAATTATCGAAAATGCAGAACACGTTAAAACAGGAGATGAAAATGATAAGGATCTTTTGATAGGCTTATGTAATGTTTTGCTTGTGTTTCTATGGTAATTTGTGTCTTTGTATGTTCTAGGTGATGAAATACTAAAGTGATGCGATTTGAAGTAAATTTGGCTAATCTGGAACTGGAGAGGATTTTAACATGACCATGTTGAAGGTGACTCGATGCTGGCAGATTGCTACTTGCGAATTTTGAATTAATCACCTTGAGATTTGGGCCTCAATGACACAACGCTTTTTGCTGGACGAAATCAAATTATCTTGTAACCCATGGGAGCTTTATTTTGATATTTAATTGGGCCCCACTTTGTTTATTAAAAAGAGAAAATTCTAGACCATTAGGGGGCCCACTTTATTTATTGAAAGAAAGAAAACCTAGACTTGGGGGGAGAAGGGGACGACGGCAGCAACTTTTAGAGAAAGACAATTTTTACATTAACTTGAGGGAGGGACACTTTAGTGGGATGATGACAGCAACTTGGAGAAAACACGATTTTGACAATTAGCTGGAAGGAAGGTGACGATGGCAACAACACTTGGAAGGACGAAATTTAGAATAGTGGGACGATGGCAGTAGTTTTTAGTGGATCTAAAGAAGACAACAACACTTCTCCAACAATATTATCTTTTAATATTGCTATGTGTGGCTAACCTTTTAATCTAGACAAGGTACCTTACGTTTGATTTATGTAATTCGTGAGACTCCTTTAATTTAATTGTTTTCATTTATCTTTTATGTTTGTTTAATCTCCGCGCTTTAATCGATTTATTATTGTCGGGTTTGTTGATTAATGAGTCCTATTAATTGATTGACTTGGTAATAAATTGCCGAATAGATTAGTTAATCCGATTGCTGTCTATCGAAGTGGAGAATTAATTTCAATTAAGAAATTAATGAGATTAAATAATTTAGTCTAAATAGATTGTGGCTTTTCCGATTCTATTAGCTAAGATAAAGGTCCATTAGAGCCTACTGCTACTGTAGATTATATTATGCGAAGCTTTACTCGGGAATAGTCTAATTGGTTAGGGTAATAATCAGCGGAGCTTTACTCAGGGTGATCAAATAATTACGAATGGATTGGTTGATATGTGTTGTTCACTATCTGCTATAACTTTGTCCATAAGAATGAACGGAATTTATATTTTTGAGTCTATGATCGAATTACAGTATCAAACGGAAGAGTACCTTGGCTAGGCTTTTCTGTATATTGTTTTCAATCCTTATTTTTAATTTCTTTTTCTATGATTTCGTGTTCTAAAATTAATCATCCCCAAATCAATTCTTTTTATTTTTATTTATTTGTATTGATTTCACACAAATAAACAATTACTATATTGGTCTCTGTGGTTCGAACCTATTCACCACTTCACTCGCTTAAGTGTTCTAGAGTAGGAATTTATTTTTGCTGGTTTGACACGCCATCAAATTTTGGCGCCGTTGTAGGGGACTAGTGTTTACGTTTTTGTTTGTTTGTGTTGGTAATCATTTTTTTCTTTTCTTTTTCTCTAGTTGTTTGCATGCAGCATTGTGTTTCTGCAGGTGATTTATTGTTCGATCCAGAGATAGAGAAGAATGCAACACGACTCAGGAAAGCTACTAAATTACGTAAGAGACAAGTTTCTACGTCTGCACAAGTCTTGCCTGACTAAACTGAGAATTTGCCTGCCTTTGAGACCGAGTTATTAGAAGATTTTGAAGAAGCAGCGATGGCAGATCAGCAACCTATTCCACCTACACAACCAGCCAGAAATCGAGCTTCTGCAACTCTGAGGGATATGCTTGCACCAC
>JAOQMS010000004.1:7304728-7319725 GCA_027563885.1 Erythroxylum longipes | reverse complement strand
TAATAATAATTACAACCGAATTATTATTAATTTACAATTGCATAATTATATACTCAACTACTTTATTTATCTAAAGTCAATAGTCAATACTCAAATCCTAACAATAAAATACCATTTCACAAATATTAAGAATTTTTTAATTAATGATTTAAGTCTTTTGCAAGTTTACATCTTTAATATTGTGGATTTAAAATTTTAATTAAAGTTGTTTCAACTTTCAACTTTCATCTTACAAACTTTCAATTGAATGATTTAATCAATTCAATTCATCACATTTTCATATGAGGCCATGCATTTCATTTACCCAAGAAGAAGAAGAACAAAATGAAACTGCGTTTTTGAATTTTTAGGGTTAGTTTTTTGAATTTTTCAATTTAGTCTTCCAACTTCCAAAAATTATAGTATACTGGCCGGTATTTTGGATACCGGCCAGTACCGATTGATAAATACCGGTTCCAACCGGTATTCACGGGTGGTACCGATGGAACGGATAGCGTTCCATTTACCGGCCAGTACGGTACGTACTGAGTCGGTATCCGTCCCTTTGATTCGTACTTGCCCAGCAAATTTATTTTGAACACTAAAACTAATGGGATTTATATACTACTACCGTACCACGGGTTAAGGTGTACATAGATATATATTGCACTCTCAAACTTTTTATTACGAGAATTATATTATCCAATTTGAATAAAATTTAAAAAATAATTTAAAATTTAAAATAATTTTCAAAAAATAATCTTTGATATCTTCATAAAATCTCAAATTAAAGAGATTTAAATCAAGTTTTTAATTTTTCATTTACAAATCATCTCATTTGAAATTTTTCAAAAAATTATGATATATCATTTAGTTTTTTTTTACAGTAATGGTATAAATCTTATATTTGGTAAAAAATAAATAAGATAATAAAATAATTTATTAATTAAATTTTATTCTTGGACAAAAATAAAATAAAATAAAATATTAATTTATCTATGTATAATTATTAGACAATAAAATTCAAGACAAAATAAAATAACTAAATGGTTAAGTTTCAATCTATTTATGAAGATTCGGTTAACGGTACCAATATCTTAGAAAAGGATTCCTAAATAATATTTTTATATAGGATAATAGTTAGACAATACCAGTATTTCGTAAATGAGTCTAACATATGTAATTAAGCATTACATTCCTATATAGAATATAAAATATTAGTAATCTTAATCTTAAGTTCATCATATAAGGAAAAACGTTGTAAATTTATCTGCAAATTTATTTCAAAATCCGTTTAAATTAAATTATAATAAACTTGAATAATTAGCATAGAAAATAAATTTCCTGCCAAATTCCCAGTCATTATAAGAATGAAATCAATGTTAAGTTGATAGCCTTTTTCAGTCAGATCAAAAATGTATAATTCGACCCATCTAACATTAGGGCCTCCGTACTCTTCACACCTGGATGCACTTTATCTATCGAGCTTTAGCCATTCGATTGAAATTCATCTCGGGATGGACAACTTCAGTCAACAAGTTTATGGAAACACAGAATTTTTAAAACCAGATCCAACAAAATCTTCCAGTAAAACGACAAAAAATATTTAAGGCCAAATAAAAAATCGTTAAAAAACCGCCCTGGAAGTCTTCATCATAAATGATAAAACAAAAAAAAGACAAAATTATAAGTGTAGTTGTACATCATTTGACATGTTATGGAACATTTGTATGAAAGCTAGGAGTACTTCATATAAGCATGCCATAGGCAATTGAGCCACAAATAGGTAAATATGTAAAGCATATAATCATTTTATGATTGATTTATGCGTTTTTCTAGTTCAAGCTTGTACGTTTTTTATTTCGAACTAGTATTTATAAATACTATCTTCATGCAGTGTTTGTTAGCTACCTATTAACAGTGTGCACAAGTTCCTGAAAAATAATTCATAGCATTCCGTCCTTGTGGCTGGAACGTCCAGCGCAAACAAATTAAAACAACGTTTCCCACTTTATGCTGCTGAATGGTTGATCAGCCAATTCTAATTAGAGCAAACAAACAAACACCATTAAAGCATTTGCAGGTCGTTTCATTTCAGCATAACTTTGGCTTAAGCTCTTTGTTTTCGACGTTTCTGTAGCTCAAAATCCAAACCATTTCAGTAACTGCATTAGAATGGCAAATGGCACGTCAATGGGTCAGGTTGGATCCTGATTAGGGTGGCCCGTAATCGGACTGGTCGGGATAAGTCAGCTTGTGGTCTAACTCATGATTCAATGGGTCACGGGCGGGCCGGGCCAACTCATCTTATTTTATAATTTTTTTAAAATATTAAAACATGACTTCATTTTTAAAGTAATGGTCAGGTCACAAGCAAGACCTAGCCAGCCTGACCTTAGCCCGTAGCCCGGTTTAGCGGACCACTTTTAACCTGTGGCCCGGTCAATCAAGCCAAAATTGGGCGAATCGGAAAGGATGGAGCGGGTCTAAATTGACATTCCAAGATGGCAAATACTAGCTTTTCTTTCACATTTGAACTCAAAGAATAATACATGTGAATTTATAACTGCCTACATCACCAAGCTCCAGTTTACGCCCTACAGCTATTACATTATCAAAACAATTAACTAAAGTATTGGACAAAAGAACAGGAATCTAATCCCAAGAGTCATGCACTAATCAAACCAATCCACTGGAATACGGTATTAGTGTTTGTGGAATCCAAGAATCCCCAACTATGAAGTTAGACACGGTAAAATTTGCTGCCTCAGTTGCATTCATTATTCGGTAACCTGGCCATGTCACCCTGTTGGCAGTATTTGACCCTGGTCCTCTGTTATCATACTCTGCATAGTATAACGTAGTCAATGCAAAATCTCCTTCCCATTCTTTCCATCCAGCTGGATCTATCGACTTATCCATGAACGTTTGCATGTAAACTGTTCTGGAATAGTTTTTCCATGGTCTTCCAAGATAGGTCCCAACCGTATAATTGCTTGTAGCCAAATCCTGGGCAGCTTTAATTGTACAGTTTTGTACAGATGTACCCGTATTTTGATTCGGGTCAGTTCTACCTTGTGCAGTGATAGCGTTGAACTGCCCATTCATAGGCTGACGAGGATATAAGTTGCAGTTTTGGAAAACAGTAGCCGCATTTCCGAATATAAAATCAACGGTACCATATATATCACATTCTCGATAAAATTGTCTAAGTGAATGTGCATATAGAGTATCTTGGTAACCTTCGAAGCTGCAACGGTAAAACGTGGACAAATCAGCTCCATTTCTGACTGCAACAGCTTGATGCTTGATCGCCCCAGCAGTGTTACGAAAGGTGATATTCACTGCAACAAAGTTAGGTGCCACCACAGCTGCAATATTGATGAATGATTTATATCAGATAAATAGTTTGGAAAATAATAACTTGTAGCTGTAGTGTTGTAGTTGTGATATTATTTGAGATGAGATGTGAATTTACAGAACTTACCAAAAGTTGCAGAGTTGAACGTAGTCCAATTGTCAGCGACACTACGATTCCCTGTGATTATTGTCTTATTAATTCCGTCTCCAACCATCATCAAGAATTTCTTGTTCTTTGGAATTGACACGTACTCATTATAAGTACCAGCAGGGATATAGATCAAGAAGTAGCCATTACTACCGTCTGTGTTATTTGGAGCAGCAGCAATTGCGTCATTGATATTCGTGAAATTCCCATCACCTTTTTCCCCAGTCACAGTAACCATATCACTAACCAATATCGAATTATTGCCGTCTGTCGTTGTCTGTAGTAGTCTTCTTGATCTGTTCACGGACTCGTAGATTGTACGTGCGCGGCTAGACATATGTAGAGGCAACTTTCCATCTCTAAATATACGCTGCTCGCTAGTAAGCTCCATTGCTATTCTTCTGTTTCTCTTGGGAACCCAAGCTTTGGTAAATAAAGCCAGACAAACACTGTAAAGTTTTGTGTCATTAGACAAAGGGACTGAAAGACCCTTCTTTACTCCCCAAGCAGAAGCAGTAGTTTGTAGGCCATCTAGACAAGTTTGCAGGTTGGTTATAATGGCGCTAAGCAAGGTTTGCACATAATCCGCTTTGAAGGTAGCCAGAGTTGAATTAGTAGCATTGACTATTTGAGCTGTGCTTAACAGGAAATCAAGGTTTAAATTGGCTAGCTGCTGACAATCTTCAAGGGCTCTGACAGCTCCAGCAGACAAAGTGGATTGGTGACTCAGATACTTTTCGAGTAGGTTGAGGAACTTACGTGATTGGGACGCAGACTTACGGACAGAAAACCGACCATAGTCATAGACATTGCCAGCTTGAGTGGGGAGGACAGATTCGCAATAGGAAGGGTCTGGCACTGACCTGCAGAGGGTTCCTGGAGATACAGGAGTGGTTGGACTTGAAGGAACATCTCCCAAGCATGGTGTGGTAAAGAAGGGAAGGAAAAGTAAAAAGGGAATCGTTGTCAGAAAGAAGAGTTTAGTAGCCATTACGATTTCTTGATGAACAAAATGAAGCTAGTTAACTTGTTCAATTTGTATTAGTGGTTTGGTTGCATTTATAGAGACAAACGAAGAATATCTAATTCATTTCTGTGATACTTATTCTGGTGCTTGCCACTTGTTTGCCATACGTACGTAGACTAATTTCAGACGTTGTCTTTTTGTGAAGTCAATGCAGGAAATTCTCTACAAAACGCGTTAATCCTACTTTGAATGTTAGACCCTTTTATTCACTAGCAAGAACACCAAGTTGGTAAAGGCTATTCATGTTCTATTAGCTAAATCCTGGACGGTTCGCATCCGCCATGTGTTTCGTGAAGGAAATCGTTGCGCTGATTGGTTGGCTTCTAATTCGGAGTCTTGCAGTCTCCTCCTTTGGGATGTCTTGCTATCCTTTTTGAGGATATCTGTGGGATTTTAACCCCAAGGCCCACTGTTTAGGCTTTGCTTTCATTCCTTTGTATTTAAAAAAAAAAAAAAAGAACACCAAGTTGGTAACTGGAAGGGGTAACAAATAACAATGTTTACTGTCTGTTACTTTACTTCATGAATAACTTATGCGAAAATATAAGTAGATTAAGCTCCTTCTTTCATGATGTGCTCTCCTTCCTACTTTTATTTCCAAGCCTCTTCATCCTGTTCTTTTCTAGTTCAAGGCTCATATACGACACTCCAACAACAGTTCAGTTAGGAGAGATTTAATCAATTGCGTGTTCTCTTTTTCTTTGTCGTCAAATCCAAACCATGCGTACTTGCTGTCGTCTATGGAATGATTCCACGGTAGCCAACCATTAGGCAGAAACATTTTAAGCAAACGGCTCCCGAAGTTCGTGCCTGTCTGGTTAGTTCTAACCAATTTAACTTCGGGCCGGAGAAATCCAGCGTAGAAGGGTCACAGATATTTAGCAAATAAGATAAGGTGGAATCCGTCCGGCTATTTTACAGGAAAGGCGTGGTAGGTTTAAAGATTACATTTGCCAGCTTTATGAGGGGCCACTCGAGAATGAAAGTTTGAAACTGAGTGAGTATTCGACAGTACAAAGTTGGTCATTGACGTGAATCTTACTTCCTAAATTGGTTGAATTTAATAATGGAAACGAGAAGACAAGCTAAATTAAAGTTGGACGTATACCGCTTTGGACCTTTGGTATTTGATAACAAGACAACAAGCCGTATGACTATAGGAATGCGGTATATGCATGAGTACCAACTTTAGTTTTTGCATCAGCATGGTCAAAACTGAATAAACTAAATCACAAGTTGACCCTTAGATTTTTTTTTATAGATAAATTTGATTCTTAAGCCTAAAATAATGTTAATGATAACTTGATCATTTACTAAAAAGTAAAAACTGTAAGAATTGATCTAACAAACTTAATTACCATAATGATTTCATACACGCCTACTTATGACAAAATGTTATAGTAACATCTTTAATAAAACCAATGATTAAAAAATTCAACTGGTTTAGTCGATCCAACTGTCAAAATCTTGAACGAACTAATTTTTTGATTTAATTCTAAATTTTAAAATTTTCAGTTTGTTTTATATTAATAACTCTTATTGTTTAAATCAATCAGTTAATTAATTAATTAATTGGTTTCCATAAATTAATCAAAATTTATAAATCAAAATAAGTCAATTAATTTTCATTTAACAATTTTTTAATTAAGCTTCAAAATTTTTTAGATAATGATAATCTTTTTTAATTATATTTCAAAATTTTTATTTTTATTTAATCTTTAACCTATTTTATAAAGGTTTAATAATGGTTGATTATTTTAAACTTTAAATTTCTTGTCTTATCAATATTTATTTTCTGTTTCAATTTTTTAAAACATTTAATAAAAATTTTTGCGTTAAAAGGCTTCGCAATTTAGAACACTACTTGCAAGTTTTACGTTGTCTTATGAGTAGGAGTTGTTGTGCCACCAACTCCATGGACATAGTTGTTGTCAACCATCATAACATTACCTTTTCTGATTAATAATGATCCTCTAGTTTTGTTTGCCCAAAATCCAAAATCAGTACGTAGCTTTAATAAGGTAATCTAATAAGTAAAAGGAAATACGAAAAATAATTACATAATTGTCAATTTTCAATATTAATCTCTACAAGCGCATGTACGTAAATGTATTTGTCTTTTCAATACATAAACACAAGATTTGTTTTCATAATTATTTTAAATAAGCTTGGGAAAATTTTGGCCAGACGTGGACCAGTCATACCTTAAATTGTTGAAAGAGTAAACCAAAACTCGGTTGCCTAATTCAGAATACACAAATTGGGTTTGACGTAGAGTTGATTACAGAGAATACAGCCCCTTCAGATGGAAAAACCTTGGTAGTTTAATGAGGGAACGTGTATGTGCTGCAAAAGAAATGAAGCTTCCTATTTAAAACAAAATTTTGTCAACTTTCAAGAGTCAGTATACCTCAACTTGTCCTTAAATTTAAGGCAACTCTCACAACTGGAAATCCACTGCTAGGCTTTCCTTCTCTTACACCAATAATTTACGTTTTTCTGTATCGAGTTGGACGAGGAACAATATAAAGTTTGAGATAGAGAAAAAGGTCGAACCAGTAGCACGTTCTTTATGGGATAAAAAGAAGCATAGTTTAATTATCTTTCAGGTCAAAGTCTCAAATTAGCGTCTTTTTCCGTGTGAGGTGACATCGAATTCAAAGTTTAAACATTTATACTATTACTTCGTAGGACGTGGAACTTTGAAATTGACGTCCTCAAACAGGGTGGTGATGTTACATTTAATATGCGTTTCAGTAATTTTCGATGCAGTCACATAAGCACCGACTTCCGTGACTTGCTGAAGCCAAAACATTGATTTGGAAATTTCGATTACATCTACTGGTTTGATAGATTTCCTACAGATTTGAACGACTTTGTTGCGAAATATTGTGATGGGAGTCCATTAGATCGACTGGGAGTATAGTTCCGCAAATTTAGCATAATTTAATATAGATTAATTATAAAATTTGTTAATATTCAGTCTAATACTTTCATCAAAGAACAACAATAATTTTATAAAAGGCCTTATAGCGCCGACACACTCAATCATTATTACTATCCCTCATCCTCACAGCTCGTGAAAGTACTTAACGCTTAATAATACGACCAATTTGTATTAACCTCAATAGACGATTTTCTCAACAACTTTTATCAAAAAAGACAATAAACGAACAGCTCAAATAATTGAAATAAATGGGAACAAAAACGAAAACACTTGAGTTATAAAAAAACAACTTCTCTATAATTTAACTCCTTCTAAGACAGATTTAAAAATTGTTCACCAATTGAATATCTGTAAGTTGTTGCCTAGATTTTGTGAAACTCCAATTGAAATCAGTTGCACTCAATTTACCGACCAACGATAAGAAGACCAAAAGGAGAAACATGCCACCCACTGCAAAGCAACTTCGTCTCTTACCACACATAACTAAAGCCAACATGAGATGACCCCATTCAAGAATAATGACTTGGGTTGAACTCAATTGGAAGTTGGCCACTCACAGACCTTTTCGGCAATTAACAAAAAGAAAATAAGTAGTACTCAACAATAGGCACATGCATAAGCAAGACTATCTCATCATGCAAGAAATCTTCACTTAGTAAAATTCTTCATTCAACACACCTTTTAGTGACGTGATGCACATCTATATCTTTTACAAGATTGAGTTTTTATCCAAGTTAAATAAGAATTATTGTTTAATTACACCAAAACAATAACTCTTTACCCATCGTCCAGCTAGCTTTATCCAATCAAATCTAATGCAACTTCTACCTTATCTTGATTTGAATTTGAAGCTACATTATCTAAGAGATCCAATTATCAAAAATTTCAAAACTAAATAATGGGATATATAACATATATCTTAATAATCTCTTTCTTTTTGACATTGTTTGTCACAAATCTGAACCACCCCTAAAGAAGGTAATTGAACATATAACATCGAGTTCACAATTCATAAGACAAAGACTTTCCCTTAATCCAAGATCCAAATATAGACAATATCATCCAAGATTAACAATCATCTCAACATAAACAAAACATAAAAGATAATGCATCAACCAACACAAACCTAAGTCTTCTCCTCCTTTGGGATAAAAGATGACAAAAAAGTGTAATCAAGAGGCATTGAAAAATCAAAGAACCCGCTACTTCAGTTGACAAAGAGCGTCAAGTCTCACTTGAAAGATGCCTTCAATCTGTTCAATTTCAGTGAAAAGAGCCGAATGAGAATTGACGGATGTAGTGGCTGAGGCATCTGAGGGGCCAGGTGATGTGTGGGGTAAGTTTACTACTCGTGGTTGCTTGAAAATTCTTGGCGAGATATTCATTAACGTGACCAGTTCAAGGATACTCGACTCCAATCGAGGGATGCTATTGGCATATAGAAATTGAGTAATCAAACATGGAAAATATAGCAAGGAGTGTGATTTACCTCCAAAAGCCATCATAGCTTCAATTATGAATTGCCCCAAATTAAAATTCACCCCAATACCAATTGTATAGACCAATTTAGCCTGCATTAAATAAATTGAAACATTATGCGTACTAGGCATCTAGTTAGCTAAAACTAACTTACAGATCACAAAATATTTTTGTGTCAATAAAGAGGAACTCAACACTGAACTGGATGGTCAAGCAGTTAATTAGCCTCTAGTTAACACAGTCGCAATCAAATCATTCGGAACAATCCAATCATCATCATAAATTCAGTCTTTAATGAGATTATCAAACCTTAGAAAAACATTTAGTCTATCAGCATCAAATTATACTAGTCGACCTTGCACATACACAAATTTATAACTTAATGCAATATCATTCAATATATCACTAGTCAAATTGTAGTAAAATTCCTTTACCAATTCAGAATCAAAATGGTCCGGTAACAATGCTTCTTGCAATAAAGTCACCTCAAATAACAAAAAATCCAATCGATACTGTTGGTATTCATCTAAATTAATTGAGCAGTCAAGAACTAACTCGATATTACTGAGAGTATCCCATTTTTATGCAGCTTTGGAAGTGTAGAACTTAAATGATACCGCATTGTTCACTATCATTCTGCCAGAAGAAATTCTCCGAGGTGGGCAGATTGTTTTTCGAGCTCGTTGTTTTGTCCGTTTTGGTGGAGCAGTAGAAGAAGCAGTCAATGGAACCTCTACAGTGGGAACCTCGTCGAAGTCAGATGAGGAGTCTTAGACCATTAAGAGAAACACACAAATAGTATCATCATCATTTGACTGTCTATCCCAAACAGAGGGGACATTAGAAATTTTGATAGGTGTTGTAGAAGGAGACCCAACCCCCATTAATTATTTCCTAAACGTCGGTTGAAGGAGAAGACAACTGGAGCGCCGTCTTGGACTAACGATAGAGGGAGTGGTTCCCGTTGATGGTTCCCTGAAGCATTGTCTTACCCATGTGAAAGTTAGAAAATAAAAATCCAAGAACTGAAGAATGAGTGTTGTTGGTGTAGTGAGGGGAAGAGAGAGCCGAACAGAGAGTGAGGGAGAGAGAGAGAGAGAGAGATTTTGTGGAGAAGAAGACCCACAATGTTGAATGTGAGATGGACCCAATGTCTTGAAGGGGAAAAATGAAGAAGTCTAACAAACCAATAAAGAGGTCAAAAAGCAAAATACAGAAGGAGGGAAGAAAAATTTCGATAGGCAACAAAGTAGGAAGAAGACGACACTTTAGGGATTTTGAATCTCATTTTTGGACTTTTTCTTTTTCTTTTCCTTTTTTATTTGATTTTTAAAAATAAATAAAGGTAAAGATACATCAATAATTTAAGGCACACACACCCAAAGCCCCTCGAAGAAGTTCAAACTTAACTGCATCAATAGATTTTGTAATGATATTTGCCAATTGTTTTTCCGTAAACACATATGACAATGTTTCTATTTTGTTCTTCACAAGTTCTCGAATAAAGTGATATTTTAAATCAATGTGTTTCGATTTTGTTCTCCACAAGTTCTCGAATAAAGTGATATTTTAAATCAATGCGTTCCATTCTCGAATGCTGAACTAGATTCTTTGAGATATCTATAGCACTCTTGTTATCATATAGGATTGTCAAGACCTCCTGATCAATTCCATAATCTTCCAACATCTGTTTCATCCAAAGAAGTTGCAAACAATAGCTGCTTACAACAATATATTCTGCTTCTGTGATTGATAGTGAAACTGAATTATGCTTTTTATTGGACCATGAAATCAGATTGTTACCTAAGAAGAAACAATCCCCTAAAGTGCCTTTCCGATCATCTAAGTTTCTAGCCCAATCCGCATCGTTGTACCCAACTAGATAAGGTGTAAAGTCACATATATACCAAATGCCAAATTTAGATGTACCGGTCACATACCTGATAATCCTCTTTATAATTGTCAAGTGTGTCTCTTTCGGGTTAGCTTGATAGCAAGCACATACTCTAACACTATAACAGATATTCGGTCTACTTGCAGTTAAATACAATAGGCTCCCAATAATGCTTTGATAGAGGTTGACATCGACACTTTTCCCTTCCTCATCTTTATTTAACTTTGTAGAGACACTCATAGGTGTTCTTGCATGTTTAACATTCTTCTTTATTAAATTCTTTGCATATTTGATTTGCGATAAAAAATTCCATCCTTCACTTGTTTGATTTACAAACCCAAGTTCAACTCACCTACCATACTCATCTCAAATTCACTCGTCATTAATTCAATAAAGTCGTCCACCAACTTTGGACGAGTGGAACCAAACAAAACGTCGTCAACATAAATATGAGCAATCATTAAATCAGTTCTGAATTTTTTAATAAATAAAGTTTTGTTAACACTACCTCATTCGTAGCCTTGCTTGATAAGATATTGTGTGAGTCTTTCGTACCAAGCCATTAGCACTTGTTTGATACCGTAAAGAGTCTTCAGCGTAAAAAAGTGATCTACATAGGCTGAATCAATAAATCCTTTCAGTTGCTCAATATTTATCTCTCCTGTATAAACCTATTAAAAAATGCACTCTTCATATCCATTTGGTAAAGCTTGAAACCTTTTACACATGTTATACCCAACAATAGTCTAATCGACTCAAGTCTTGCCATCGACGTGAAGGTCTCTTCAAAATCAATTCTTTTAATCTAAGAGTACCCTTAAGCCACTAACCTTGCTTTATTTCTAGTCACATTACCCTTTTCATCAATTTTACTACGAAACACCCATTTTGTTTCGATCACATTCACATTAGATGGTCTTGGAACTAATTCCCATACATCGTTTGTGCAAATTGAGACAATTATTCTTACATAGCTGCTATCCAGAACTCATCTTATAAGGCTTCTCAGTAATCAAACCTTTTTCTTTCTCTTGTTTTTCTTATCTCACTAACATCTCCAATAACATTCTCTACTAGATAACTTTTTCTAATTCGTGAGGGAGGATCTCAGTTTAAATCACCTTATTTCGAGTTGTGAGTGTTCAGAGGAATTATGTTCGAGTTAAGTGTCTTGGTGGTTTCATCATCTGAAGAAACTGACAGATCTTTTGTTTGAGCAGCGTCTTCACCAGCAACAACTAACTGCATATTTGGAATTTTTTTGTTCTCATTTCATTGCTTGTTTGAGTTAATTCATGAGGTTGGTTTTGCAGGTTCTCTTCTGTCACTTTGGCATTTAATTGAGACACATCATCTATCACAACATTTATGGACTGTAACACTTTCTTGGTTCTTTGATTGAATACTCGATATGCTTTACTATGAGTTGAATAGCTAACGAAGATACCTTCATAACTCTTGCTTTCGAATTTTTTGAGCTGTTCTCTATCTTTAACAATATAGTATTTACTGTTAAAAACATGAAAGAAACTTACATCTGATTTCTTTTTCTTCCAAAGTTCATAAGATGTATTGTATAAGATACTTCTAAGATAAACTATGTTGCATATGTAGCATGCCGTGTTAACTGCTTTGGCTCAAAATCGCATAGACATGTTTCTTCCATTCAACATAATCTGCCTATCTTCTGAAGGGTTCGATTCTTCATTTCAACAACTCCATTTTTTGTGGAGTTTTAGGTGTTGAAAATTCTTTGTATGATACTATACTTATCAGAGAAATTGTTGAAGCTTGCATTCTCAAATTCCTTTATGTGATTTGATTGGATTCTCAACACTGTCATATTTTTCAGATTCATGACCTGCACATATAAGCTTCTAAAAACTTTAAAAGAATATGATTTTTCTTTCAAAAATGATACCCAATTATATCTAGAATAATCATCAACACAAGTCAGAAAGTATCTCATCCCACCAATGTTATCGTGTTGCGTTGGACCAACCAAATCCATGTGAATTAATTCCAATATACGTGAGGAAGTAACGTGTCTAACCATTTTATGTGGCACTCTTATTTGCTTACCCATTTGACATGCACTACATAATCGTTTTATCTTCTTTATTCATTATTGGCAAACCTCTCACAACTTCCAATTTCTTCAACTTGCTAATAAGCTCATAGTTATCGTGCCCAAGTTTTTTATGCCATAAAACTCTGTTTCCATCATATGAGGCTGATTTATAAGTAGTTGTGACCTGCAGCATATATCAATTGTCAATAGATCATTTTCCACTCACAAGGCATTCTCCTTATTTGGTTAACACCATACGTTCATCATTTGTAAATTTAGCCAATAAACCATCATCACAAAGTTTTTTTATACTTGCCAAATTTGCTTTCAATCCATCAACATGAAGCACGTTTTGGAGGTATGGGAGTCCATCCATGCATAGTGTTCCCCTTCCAATAACCAAGGCCTTCTTTCCATACCAAAAAGTCACATGCCCATCTACACATCTTTGGTAGTTAGTTAAAAAACTCCTTTCTCCTGTCATATGACGTCAACATCGCTATCTAAATACCAACCACTATGTGAAGTAGCCTTCACAGATTTAGGAACTACAAGAGCTAGTAATTTACCCTTTAGAACCCAAGAGTGACTCAGTACCATAGATTTCCGTTGCTGGAAATTTTGTAGTGAATGTATAAGTTTTCAGTTTTGAGTCCTTTGAAACAACATTTGTAGTAACTTGTAGCATCTTGGCCTTATATGCCCGATGAACCCATAAAAATAACATATAGGCATAAACCTCTTATTCTTCCTTGATGTTTCTTCTTGGACAAATCTGGTTGGATGATTTTCCTCATCATTCACCTTAGAGCATTAACCTTTGTATCCAATGCCTTGAAGATCCCCTTTAATCTTGTCAATTTTCATCAACTTTTCTAGCTTTTCTTTGCCTCTAGTTAGCATCTTTAATCCCTTTTCGGTATTGACCAATTTCAATTTTACTTCACCAAGCTCGCCTGAGTTTTAGTTTGTTGATTGAAGTTGTTGTTATATGAACTCCCACCTTTTTTACCTAAACCCAAGTCTGTCCATTTTCACTCTCTTCAACCAATTACTGAAATTTTGTGTTGGTAATACCAGATCCTCATTCTCGTCAGATTTATCTTTTACATCATTCATACCTTTTCCAGTTTCAGCTTAAAGTGCCAATCCTTTACTCCTCTCTTATTTGCTCCTTAACAGATTTATTTCAAAATTAGTAAGAATTCTAATTACCTCTTCTAATGGCAAATCATTTATGTCATGAGCTTCCTTGATTGCTGTAATTTTTGGGATGAACCTTGGAGGTAGTGATCTCAACGTCTTTTTGAGCAGTTTCAAGTTAGAGTATTTTTTTCCGAGTTGATGTTCTTGGTTTCCTATATCACGCAATCTCTCATAAAAGTCTCCAATGGTTTCACTATCATCCATCTTCATCTCTTTAAATCTCATAGCCAACATCTGAAGTTTTGAGGCTATCATAGATTTTGATCCCTTATATAGTCTATAGATTATCCCACGCCTCTTTAGCAGATTCACAAGCTAATATCATTAAGAATCGACCTTCATCAACTGCACTAGAGATGGCATGCATGGCTTGTAAAGATGTCAAAACTAACCCAACTCCGCCCGATTTTGGCCAAGGTTTATAGGGCCATAGGTGCCGGCTCGTGGCCTAACCGTTACTTTCAAAACGATGTTGTTTTGTAAAAAAACGACGTCATTTTGGAAGTTTTTTCCTAAAAATAAAAATGGCGAGCCGACCAGCCTGTGGTCGAGCCTGGCCACAGGCTAGGCCATGGGTCACCGTGCTCAAGAGTGGGCTAGGTCGGGCCAAGGGTTGCTCAGGTCCAGCTCGACCCGTTGACAAGCCTAATGGCTTATGAGTTTCCAAGTGCTCTTTCTTCTTTAGGTCTTGTCCACTCATATAGATCTCTTACTGCCTGTTTGGTTGCTGTCTTCAAGATGCAGAGACAGAATGGAACAAAAATTTAGAGACAGAACAGAACAAAAATTGGAGACAGTAAGCTGTTTGATTATGAAGGACAGAACAGAAAAAATTGTCTTCGTCTGGAGGACAAAATGTGTTTGGTTGCAATAGACAGAACAAAAA
>JAOQMS010000004.1:7290473-7301618 GCA_027563885.1 Erythroxylum longipes | reverse complement strand
CTATATTTTAATATTATATTTATATTTATATATATATATAATATTAAAATATAGACAATTTAAACCAATTTCTCAATTCAATAGAAACCTAAAAAGGTGAATAGAATAGGTTCTCAAATAAGGAAAGAGATATGCAAAACGACAAGTCCAATTATGCCTCTTCTTAATCTTAAATAGAATGGAGTGATAGGGGGATCCATATGTAAACATAGTATCTAAGACGAATGACCCCTTCTTATTCTTATAATGAGATTCTTAGTCTCATAATGAGAATGTATATAAGCCTACTCTGGTATAGCCTTGTACAAAATAAACTTATAATCATATAATCAACTCAATTATTGGATTATAGATAAGTTTGTAAACCTAGACCAATCACATTTTGGGTGAAATAGATCTATAAATTCCATGATTCTAGTTACTAAGAGGGATCTTGAACTAAGAAATATATTATAGAAGCTAAAAAAGGGTAGCTTAATAAATTTCAATAATTGGCTTCATTAATATTTTTGGTATAGTAGATGTTATCATAAACAATCATTAATATTTTTGGTATAGTAGATGTTATCATAAACAATCATACTTAACTAGATGGAATTATTTGATCTTAAAGAGGATCTTCTATAATTTCATATATGAGGGTTTATTTCTTAGTTTTGTCTAGTCAATAATAACTTGATTATTTTTAGATTCTAGTAGATAAAAAACACGTTTATAAGGAATCCTATTGAAACCAAAAAATATAGGCATACTTGTCATCCATACCAGTATAAATGTAGATGTGTTAACTTAACATGACTATAAAGTAAAGGTGTTTTTTATTTTATGTTGATTGCTTCCATTGTAATTAATAAGTGTCAAAATTTAGATTGTTAAGCATTAATTGACATTATTATAAACATTCCTAATGTACGAATTAAATAAATAACACATCAACACATGAATGTACCATTATTTCAAATCCAAGTGCCTAAATCCCTAAACCAAAATTCTAAGACCAAGCATAAGTAAATCCTACATGCTTAAAAGCCAAATCTGCTTCAAGTCAAATCAATAATCATATACTAACTATAAAAATATTTGTCATCAAATTGATATATAAATAATTTAATTCTTAATTTTTTTCTTACCTTAAAATTGTTCAATATATAAGATTAGAAATACAGATCAGGGACATGTAAAGTCTAACTGATGACCAAGTAAAATCATCAGTTGTCATAAAATAGATTCCTATAAATGTAATACAAATTTCTTATGTCAGGGTTGATGCTTATAAATAAATTAGTATGAAAGGTAAGAAACAAAATATATACATATAATAATACCATTAATTTATATAAAACATACCATCGCATTATTCTAAATATACCACTATATTATTTTAAACATATCATTATATAATACAAATTAGACCATTATAACATACAAAGTTTACCATTTTATTTTCTGAAATATACCATGACTAAGAAATTTAAAATTATTTACTAACCTTAGAAGATGTCAAATTGTAATAATATGTTCGCGTTCTCTAATTAATCAACTTGTTGATAAAATATGGAGATTTGTCAAGGTTAACTAAGTTGTTTGATTGTTGATGAAAATTAATAATAAGATGAGAAAGAAGGTGAATTAGAAGATAGGTCTTCCTTCATTGCATAACATAATTCCTTAAGGATTATCATACAAAAAATCTCATCAAGTAAGATATTTAGTATGAAAATACTTGTCTTTTACTTGGGAATATGATAAACTGTAATGTATTTAATTAATTAACTACGTAGAAGAAAATAAAAAAAATCAAACCCAATGATCATTATTTCATGGTTTAATTTCATAAGTCTAAATTTTAATTACTCATACGATGGTATAAACTCCAAATAATTATAACTAAGTAAGAAAAATGCTCTCCCCTCTCACTAGCACTACCTATGGTTCACTAATTTCCCTGTTCACCTTTTCCCCATTTAGTAACATGTCCATCTTCTTCTTTTCCTACCTAAATTTCGCTATTGATTTTTTTATCGATATTGGAATGGAATTCCCTTCAGGCAAGCCTTATAAATATCCCGATAAATTGGATACAAAGCCCTAACCTAAATAACTTTAGGAAAATAGCTTGGAGCAAGGTGGTACATGATCTAGAAACTTGTAGGTCACTACGATACATTCAAAATAACCTAGAGGACCCTATAACTCCACCATTGGAAGTCTTGAAAAAGGGCATAAAAATGGAGTACTTTGGCTGTTAGTTGTTTTTTAGAAAGAAGAATGTCTTTTTCCACTTATTCAGAAAGGGGCTAACTGTAACTATAAGCATGGAGGTTTAAAAATTGTAATGGTGAGTAAATATTACTTCTTAATTTTTCAATTTTTTTTACAAAGGAGCAGGAAAAAAAGATCATCAATTCTAGCCCCTAGCATATTTAAGGTCAACCTATATTTATCAAAAAGTGGCATGTTGAAAACCATTCCTATTTGGAAAAACCTCTGTAGAGTTCCCTAGAATACTGAACCGTTAAAGGACTCAGTCATATAGCTAGTAGAATTGGGAAACCAATTAGTTTAGATGAGAACACTACTAGGCTTAAAAGGATTAGATCACCCATATGTGTATAAAAACAGATCCAAGCAAAATCTCCCAAAGGAAGTTCAGATTCTCAAACTGAATGAATTTAGAACCCTTGTTGAAGACCATACAAAAGTCTCATACATCTGGAAGCCTATGAAAAAGGAACATAAAATGTCCTAGATTCTAAAAAACAAGAATTTTCTTGGTAATGAGAAGGAGATCCCCTCTACAGTTTCTCAAGCCATAACCTCCCGGTAAGAGGAGGTAGCAATAGAGGATGAGAATGTGAGTGCTCTAACCCCTCAGCTAACTGATTTCTCTCAAAACATGGTAGATACATTGATCCACTCTTTAATGAAAGAGAAGAAGAAAGAGACCTCTATGAATGTGGAATCTGACAAACCTAATAACTTAAGCTTAAAGAACCCCTTTAAATGGAGCATAAATTGGATATTGTGTTTGGGATAACTTAAGATGATATGGAAGCTAACTTAAAAATGGGCTCTCCTATTCCAACTGATCATGGGCCAAGTAAACCCAAATTTTGTAGGAATTTAAAGACGAAAAAAAATTAGGTAACACATTTCTTATAGATCTTTTAATTTAGAATGTAAAAGGCTTAAACTACCATAATAATTTGCTAGCTATTAAGGATTTTCTATGCCTTAAAAAGCCCCATTTTGTTGGTCTTGTGGAAATCAAAATAAAGAAGAATATTATCCAAAAATGCCTTTGGTTTCTTAGCAAGGGTCAGATTATTCTAAGTAATCATAATTAGCACTTCGATGGTTAAATCATTGTCACTTTTGGTCCCCTCATATATTTATTTAAATAATTGGTTATGTATTGATCATCTAATTCATTATGAGCTCAGTAAAATATATGACCAAGCTACTGTTACCATTATGACTATATATGATTCTAACTAGGAATTTCAAAGGCATACTTTATAGAGGGGCTTAAGGAACTAAGGAGCTAACATCTTCACTCCATAGGCCTTTGTTATAGATTTCAATTGTGTATTGTCTTCTAGAGAAGTGATAGGAAATAATAGATTCTTAAAATAAAAATTTGATGAATTGCAAACACTTACCAAAGACTTAGGACTGATTGATATAAAGTACACTAACAATATCTATAAATGGTTTAAAAAGAAAACTAGAGATTGGTTTATGAAGAAGAAATTAGATTGTTTCCTGGTGAATTCTTCTTGGTTTCATAGAGCTATACAAGTTTTAGAAACTTCCTCACCTTTATCCATTCCTTTATTCTTATTCTATAAGAAAGCAGTACTAACAAGAGGAATTCAACTTTTTGGTTCTTCAACTCTCTCTTTAGTAATCCAGGATTTAGAGATGTTGTTTTGAGGGGTCTTGTAGTTCCACAAAAAGGCTCAAAGGTATACAAATGTTTATAAATTCTAAAAGTTATCAAAGCACGGATGATAAAATTGCAAAAAGGATATACTGATCTAATGCAAGCTATTAAAACTAAGTCTTTATACTCACTTATTAGTTATGAGGAGAAGTTTACACTCAACCTATAGGACTTAAAACTTAAACAAAAAGAATCAAAGTTACTATACACAGAAAAATAAAAAAACCTTATATTCCTAAAAAAGGCAAAAATCAAGAATGTTATGACTAAAGGAAGGGTACAAAAATACCAAATATTATTACAAATATATACAATCTATAAGGAAAAAAAACAAGATCATCACTCTATAAGATAGTAAGGAAATAAGAGCTCAGAATTAAAAAGAATTGAAGGTCATGGCCTATGATCATTTTAAGAAACTACTAGGTACTTATGCCTCTAATTTTTCCCTTATTAATGAGATTAAGAGTAGCCTTGAGGGCTATATACCTAAACATGCTCACTCTACCTTATTAAAAGAGGTTACAGGTGAGGAAATTAGGAACACCTTGTTCTCCTTCCATCCTAATAAATCTCCTGGGCCTGATGGCTTCAATGCCATATTCTTATAATAAAAATAGGATATGACAAGAGGTTTGATAACTAGAGCTATTCAGTAATTCTTCTAGAGTGGAAAACTATTATTAGAGATGAATGAAACTTATATATGCCTAGTCCTTAAAGTCCCCAAAACAAAAACCTTAAATGATTATTGCCTTATAACTTATTGTAATGTAATTTATAATGTTATCTAAAAAGTGATAGAAAATAGGATGAAGAAGCAACTAAAAGAGAAAATCAACCCTACACAAAGTGCTTGGATCCATAAAAGAACAATTGGTGACAATATACTCTTATCATAGGAGCTATTCAGAAGCTATAATGATAACACAACCCTTAAGATATATGCATTCAAAATAGATTTTGCTGAAGCATTTGATTCCCTCAGCTGGTGTTTTATCCTTGATACATTACATGCTATGAGGTTTCCTAATCTATTTGTTACATAGATACAGATATGCATTACTTTAGTATCCTATTCAATCATAATCAATGGTAAACCTAAAAGGATATTTAAGGCCACTCTAGACTTAAGACAAGGGGATCCTTTTCCCCTATTTTTTATTTAATAAGGATGGAAATTTTCACCAGGATGATAACCACGAGAGTTTTAAAGGATTCAAGCTTTATGTATCACTATAGATGCTCTGAATAATAAATCTTTCAACTTGTTTTTGTAGATGATCTTCTCCTCTTATGTCGTGCTTCTCCAACATCCATTAATCTCCTTATCTCCACTTTAGGATTTTCCAAGAAGCTATTGGGCTAAGATACAATCCAAATAAGAGCTCATTCATCATCTCATTTGGTATTGATCTAATAATATAAAATTTGACTAGTGCCTTAGGTATCATCTTGGCCTCTATTTCCTTTAAGTACTTAGGTTAATTTGAGAAGAAGCTATCATCTTTGGATTGTCTACCTTTTTGGATTCTATAAATAGGAAAATCAACAATTGGTGTAATAGATTCCTAAGCTACGGAGAAAGGTACAATTAGTGATTTATATTCTAAGCAACTTGGCTACTTACTAATGCTCACACATAACCCTTCCTAAAGGAATAATAAAAGACATAAACAAAAAGCTAAGGGATTTTTATGGAGTGGCACCAACAAATACAAGAATTCCTAAAGTAAAATGGTCTTAAATATGCCTACCTAAACAATATAGGGGATTTGGTATCACTCTGTAAAAATCATGAGTAAAGCTCCACTAGCTCAAAAGCTGGAAATTATGTAGTAGAACCTATAGGTCAAATGGACTCACTTATAACACATTAAAGAGGACAACATCTGGTGGACATCAATCACTTCCAAGAAGTCATGGATTCTACAAAAAATTCTACATACAAAGGATTGGAAGCAACCTTTAATCAGGCACAGGATTAGCAATGGATTAAAAACTTCATTTTGGTTTGATCGATGGTATCAATTAGGTCCATTATACAAGTAAAGGAGATTTAACTCTATGGGAACTCTTATACCTCTAAGGACTAAATTCCATGAGTTGATCAAGGGAAACAATTAGATCCAACAATTTCTTTCCACCAGAGGAATAAGTGAAATTCTCAACTTCATGCCTGGATATTTATTAGATACTTCCTTATCAAACATCATCTAATGGTTAGATGATAAGTCCAAAAGCTTCACATTGGATTTTCGCAGGAGACAGCTACCTGATGCCCTCAATCCTTCAACCAAGGCTTAAAATATCCTGGTTTAGGATACAAGCATATCCCTTGCACACTCATTCACTCCATTGCTAGATAAATGGGGCAGATTAGCAATTAACACTAGCTGTGAAATCTGTCTATAGGATAGTGAGAGTTTTAACCACATATTCTTTGGAAGCGGGTTCTCAGCTTGGATATAGGGTAATTTTCTCTCACATTTTGGTACACATTGCAACAAAACTGATTAGCTTGAGATAGTTCAATGGGTTGTACACATTAAGCTTAGGAATAATAAATTACACGTTGCACCTCTCTAGTGGACAAGGAGCTTATCTATCAGAAGATCCTTATACACGTTCAACTATCCATCCTATCAAATAATCATAATGAAACTTTAAGTACTAGGGATGATAATTTCGGCCCGGCCCAGCCCGTTTTTGGCCCGAGTTTGGCTGGCTATGGGTCGACCATGGTCGGCCCGCGGCCTACTGTGACTACCTTAGGCCCGACCCAGCTCATTGACATCCCTATTAAGTACTGAGATGAGATGGGAAGTAGAAGGAGGCCCTAGTTTTGGTTTTCATCCCTTGAGTTGTACTAGTAGCTCACAACTACCTGGTTAAACAACGAGGGACATAAAGATTATAGTTTTGTACTTGTAAGTTCCTTCTTATTAATTTAATTCTCTTATTTTTCAAAGAAAAGGTAAGAAGAAAGAAAGAGATCATCTACTATTTGTTGGTTATTTTCTCAAAAGAATAAGATAACAAACAACAGGAAATTAATTTCTGTAATAAACCGACCTCGTAACCAGTTTAAACCGTCAACTACTTGAAATAAACAAAATTCAAATCATATCATTTTTCATTACTCAGATAACAAATATCTAAAAATAAATTCAAGAGCCACCACTTGAAGGCTTTCTGATCGCTGCCAAAGTTCACACCATATATTCAATCAGTCCTAAATCAAAATTCATTTTGACCGAACCTCCAAGTTTTTGTGTTAAGCCCATTAAAATCAGCACCTTATCCATATTCTTATGATATCTCTGACAGTTTCTCCTGAAGCCCTTCTTGGTCTTTTACGTTAGGCTATTTTATGGGCTAATGGGTGATAGCGTTGTTTAATAAAATGGAAGAGTAGTGTAGCTTTGATGAAGAAAATGGCGGTAGTTGTACGCTACAGTCGAATTCGAAGATTAAGTCCGTCAACAAACAACATTTGGAGTAATTAAGCTCCGCTCGTGATATAGTTAGGGCGTTACAAGTTCGTTTCATAATCGAAATAATTAAAATTACAGGTCCAAAAACAAGAGTATGTCCTAAAAGCTGCTGATCATCAGATCAATCCGCCAGTGTAAGGAACTCCTGTTTGAGGTAGCCAACTATCCCCCATCAAGAATGTTGACACAGTAAAATTAACGGCGTTGGTAGCATTAATTACGTGGTAACCAGCCCAAGTAACTCTATTTGTAGTATTTGATCCCGGTCCAGAGTTATTATACTCGGCATAGTATAACGTGCTCAATGCAAAAGTGTCATTCCACACATGCCATCCAGCTGGGTTTATCAAACTATCCATGAATGTTTGCATATAGACAGTTCTTGAATACATCTTCCATGGCCTTCCAAGATAAGTCTCGACCGTGAAATTTCTTGAAGCCAAATCTGAAGCAGCAGTAATTGTACAATTATGTATAGATGTGCCAGTGTTTTGGTTCAGATCAGTTCGACCTTGTGCAGTAATAGGATTGAACTGTCCTTTTATAGGCTGACGAGGATAAAAGTTGCAGTTCTGAAGAACAACAGCAGCGTTTCCGAATATGAAATCCACCGTACCATATATGTCACATTCTCTATAGAATTGTCTAAGGGAATGTGCATATAAGGTGTCCTGATACCCCTCCATACTACAAAGATAAAATGTGGATAAATCGGCTCCATTCCTGACCGCAACAGCCTGATTTTTTATTGCTCCGGCCGTGTTACGAAATGTTATGCCTACTGCAATAAAGTTAGATGCCACCACAGCTACAAAATTGACCATAAACGTCGTATCGTTAGATTAAAATCAATTCTATACGTAACTAGAAAATATTTATCCATAAATTCGGAAATAAATTCAGAAGACAAGGATTCTCTCCTTTTATTATTTAAAAACTGGTTTGGATTATTTTTTAGACTTACAGAACGTTGCCGAGCTGAAAGTAGTCCAATTATCGGCAACACTATGGTTCCCTGTGATCACGGTCTGATTGATTCCATCTCCAATCATCATAAGATATGTCTTGTTGCTTGGAATGGATACGTACTCCTCATAAACACCAGCTGCTATATAAATCAAGAAGTAGCCATTGGTACCATTTGAGTTCGTTGGAGCAGCAGTAACAGCGTCATTGATAGTGGTATAGTTCCCACTTCCGTCCTGACTCACTACAAGGATATCATATACCGATACCTCATCTTCGGTTGTCTGTAGAAGGTTTCTCCGATTGAATGATTCGTAAATTTTTCGTGGCCGGCTAGACATATGTAGGTGCATTTTCCCATGTCTAGATACAAGTTGCCGACCTGTTGGCTGCCATGTCAAATTTCGCTTGGGAACCCAAGCTTTCGTAAACAAAGCCAGAGATACGCTGGAAAGTTTTGTATCATTAGTCAAAGGGACTGAGAGTTCATTATAAACTCTCCAAGCAGAAGCAGTAGTTTGTAGGCTATCTTGACAAGTTTGTAGGTTGGTTATAATGGCGCTAAGCAATGTTTGCACACGATCGGCGTGGAAAGGACTCAAAGTTGTGCTCGTAGCATTGACTGTTTGGAAGGAACTCAACAAGAATTCAGTATTTAAGCTTGCTAGCAACTGGCAATCCTCCAGAGCACGAACAGCGGCCGTAGACAAAACGGACAGACCACTGAGGTATCTATGTATTAAATTCAAGAATTTAACTGATAGGGACAGAGATTTTTGAATTGAAAACCGACCGTAGTCATATATATTGGAAGTATTATTGGGGAGAACGGAAATGCAATAGGGAGGGTCTGGCAAGGACTTGCAGAGGATTTCCGGGGACACAGGTTTATGAGGTGCCAAATCACCTGCTAAACATTGAGTGCTTAAGGAGGTAAGAACTAGGACTAGGAGATATGGTATTGTTATCAGAAATAACTTAGAACCCATTGTATGCACTTTGCTGGATACAAGAGAAAGAGTTAGCTAGCTAACATGAGTGGGTTTTGGTTCATTTATGTAAGAGAAGAGTGATATACTTCCGATGGCTGATGGTGTTACTTGCGCTTAAAAGAAAAATATGAGATGCAATTTTTTTAGTGAAGTCAATGAAATAGTTCCTCTAATAAAACTTCTTAATGATGTTTTGATCTTTTAAAACTTTTTCTAACTGAAGCACTCATCGCGGTTTAATTGCAGGGATTTATGTAGCCATGTCATGTGTTGGTAGACAAGTTGAACAATCGAAACTGTGCTAATTAAATAATGCCAGATCAGATAGTATAAGTATTGATTTATAACTTAATAATTATAAAAATATCATCATAACATTGTCGAAATCTCAGCAACATTATATAATACTATTATCATAATAGACTTCACAAGGTTAACAAAATCTAATACTTGAGGATCTAGAGACTAGATTAAGAATTTCTGGAGATGCATTAAAGTATAATCAAAGACATCCTTTCAAAACGTTGTACGTTTTTATACTAAGATCCTGAACCGTGGACTTAGCTTAACGTGCATATGCAATTAAATTGTCTTTAAGATCTACTAAGATCCTGAACCGGGGGCTTAGCTTAACGTGCATCTGCAATTAAATTGTTTTTAAGATCGAATCAGATGGGCTCATTTCAAGAACTTCTTTGCAATTTTATTTCTTTTTGAATTACATACATAATAGAACACCTGCAACTGCAAGATAATCTATCAAATGAACTTCCTTTTACCCTTCTCCTCAGGTACAAATTAATCATACTGGTTTATCCGGAATAACCAAGATGCATGGGAGCATCTACTACTGCGCAACGAGAAGCAGTTGACTTTTAATAAATTAACCCTATCACACCAATGCCTGTTCAGTTCAGACGGTCTATTAATTCCTAGCTTATCAACAGCATAAATAAATGAAAAATATCTAAACCTTATTCCCTTTTTATGTGAAAATTGATCAAAATGATAGATGATAGACAATATAGGAATTTACTTTCGAAATAAGAGGAGGCTTGCTTGATAAGTGAGAAAACTGCGGCCTGTTTTGGATTATATGAAACTATAAGCGTGTGGTCAACAAACGCCAGTTGGTCAGCCTTACATCCTATTCTGACTAAGTTCTTAAACAACGGTTATTGCTTAGACGTGTTTTGGTAAGCAACGATACCTGGCGCGATCATTTAAGCTCATGTTTTCTCTCCTCATCACGTTTCAGGTTTCAGACCCTCAAGGTAATAAACTAGTAAAAATTACTTCATATATTCAATCTTGGGTTTCATTCAGAATTTTCTTCCTGAAGTCCACAACAAAATCAATTTGACCGAGTAGTGAGAAAAAAGAGTTAAAATAAAGAATGAAGACGACGAAGGACCACAGCCCACAAACCGTTCCACCAGCGTTGCATGACATTGCATGTCACTGTCAAGTTATTAAGAATCAGTTATTGTGCATATTGTACGTCCCTCTGATAACAAATTCTGTTGTATTCACTACAAGAAAATAGTTAATTACAGACGAAAATTACCGACGGAATTGAAAAATATTCCGTCGGTATATCAAATTACCGACGGAATAAACCGACGGTCCAAAACGTCGAAGATTCGGCCGTAGCTAAATTACTGATGGAAAATTTTCGTACCGTCGGTAATTTTACCGACGGAAAACATTACCGTCGGTAATATCAACGGAAAAGTTACCGACC
>JAOQMS010000004.1:7276483-7290373 GCA_027563885.1 Erythroxylum longipes | reverse complement strand
TGTAGTGATCGCACGTAGCTCACCCTTATCATAGGATATATATACCGGAATGACCTGCGGGCGTCCCGGTGCGTACCAACGGTAAGGGGGTGCTACAATTATAGCCTAAGCAACAGGAAACATTTGATTGTTTTCATATCTTCCCACAACATATGGAAGTTCACCCTTAGTCATAATTTTGAGCCAACATCCATCTAGGCCAAGATAATGCCCGCACCCATGCCTAAACTCACATTTAATAGCTTATAAACATATGTACATTCTTTCAAATATAGGTAGAGATGTTGGAATTGGCCGAGACACTGTCAATGTAACATTGCTTTCTGGGTTGGTCTACCTAATGACTTCAGCATAAGACCAAAACTTTCCAAACTCCTCTTTAATGTTGATCATAACACCGTCAACTATTATTTTCTTTTCTCTTCTCACCATACTCATGGACACTTCAACACCAAAACAATCTTTAACATAAAATCTAATATCATCATTCTTCAAAAATGGCTCCCTTTTAAGCTTATCTTTCAACAAGTTAGATAAGATGCTGGTGTTCATCCTAGAATTTGTATATACCCTATTACAGTCATGAGTGTCCCTAAATTTCCTTACTTGAAAAGACTGTAGCTTCTTATCAAATGCTCCATATATATACTGAGGGTAGTTCTCTATCCTACATTTATCTTAAACAAATTTAAGATTATTTTTGGTAAACACGACAACCCTCTTTGTTTTGATGGACAATAATTTAACTGCACGCTTAAATTGCAAATGATTAAGAAACATCATCCCTAATTCAATGTAAAGCTCAGCTGCATTTTCATCATAAACAGGGTATTTGCTTTTCCTCCTAGTAGCATCATTTACCGTATCATCTATATCACTAACAAGTTCTCCATATTCATCACTGTCATAATATTCAGACAATAGTACCTCATCTTCATCATCTGCATCATTTGCATCACGTTCATATTCTCTATGATCTCCATCATCATTTGGACCATTATCTTCATCTCCTTGCTCTAAATCCTTTTCATCCTCTTCATCCTCCATATCTGCATCATCTTCATCCTCCACATTTGAGACACCGTATAAATTACCTACATTACCTCCAAACACTACATTATTAACGTCGTGACCATTATCTTTACTTGCATTATCCTGATTAAGCTCATTATATTCATCCTTAATCATTTCAACAGGGGTACCTACACTATGATCAATATAAATATCAATACCACTTATACCCATCATCTCACTAACCATATCTAACACACTAGCATCATCTTGTACAACCCTTAAATCATTAGATAGTATAAAACCAAGCATAAGATAAAAAATCTTTTTCACATTGTTATACCCACTTCTCTTACATACATCAACCAGTTCAAAGTAGCCAAGTAAGTCAGGACCAAATTGAATTTCATCCACAAAACCACCATCATACCTAACATTATTAGCCACATTAACAAAACATCTCGCATGGTCAAACTTCAGACTTACCTCATCAAATGACATTCTGTCAAACCGAAATGACCAACTACAAGAAAAGGAAGAGATAAAGTCATAATAGTGAAAAGAAACACTGAAGTAAAAGTGAGAAATTGAAGCATAGCACAACACATAATGCTTAACATATTCATAATAATTCCATCAACCAACTAATTCATTGCTAACATAGGGTTTAAGAGGTATATATGAATAGTATAATGAATAAATATCTTAGAATTGGATGTATATGGTGAAGGAATTAAGAATAATGATTGTACAAGAGTGTCACCTAATAGAATATGTTAGTAAACATGAAAAGATAATATAACTGTTTCATGCATAATGGCATTATGTACTAACCTCATATAATTGTTTCATGTAATAGCTTAGCGAGGCCATTCTGGTTGGTTAAGCTTGTATAAGAAGTTAAGCTTTTTATCATAAGTTACAAAGGGATTTATATGAATAGGTAAGGAATGCAAAATTTGTTAAATGAATAAGTATGAGAAAATGGCATCTCCTACTTTACTTCAACTGCAACCCATTCAAACTAGGTATGGTCTTACTAGTTATTCTCCTTATTTCCTATTGCACACAATATATAAAGCAATTTTAAAGATCATCGCTACAAAATTGAAGGCAGTTGTGAAGTTCATCACAAATCTTACTTAAGGGGCATTCATTCTAGAAAATCCATCGGGGACAATATCGTGAAGGTGTGGCATATCTAGGTTGAAAGATAATACAAAAAAGACCAAAGTAATGAGTACATCAAACATACTTAGCGATTGCTGAAGAGAAACTAGAAGGCTTATCGGTAAGATGATGCGTGAAGCAAGCAAGAGGAACTCTTCAACAAAGACTAGAGCATCGGCCGGTGGTGAAGGTGCGTAAAAGAGGCAAGACGAAGATGGGTGAATATTTGGAGATTAAAGTTAATTAGGGTTCTGTAAATTTTGAATTAGTTTAACGTTTCACGTGACCTTTTAGTTTTTTTAATGTGGCATTTAAAAATATAATGACGACGCCATGTTATATATTATAACATGTGTATGACACGTCCTAATATTTATCAAAAAAGTCTAAAATTAAGTAGAATCATGAAGTTTAAGCTTTCATTGAGTAGATTAAAAATTTTAATCCAAAATTAATCAATATGAAAAACGTGAAGTCCCAATTTGAGCTTTTAACCTTTCTTTTTCAAGTTGTTTACTTTTTGTGCGTGTGACACAACAAAAGGCTGCAAAGCAATTCGTACATATTCCCGTAATCGCCTCTGCCTGCCAAGTCCTAGTCGGAAGGATATGCAGTAGACCATGCAAGCATGCATTGGAAGCTGGAAAAGTGCCGAATTAATCAAAGCTAATGCTAAACAAGTGCACGCCTATGCCACGGTATGCAAACAGAGGGGAGGATTGTTTCATCCTGGAGTTTAGTGCTAAACAAGTGCACGCCTATGCCACGGTATGCAAGCAGAGGAGAGGATTGTTTCATCCTGGAGTTTAGTTTCCGTTTCCAAGTTGTGTTTATGGTTTGGATTATAAGAAGCAGAGAAAATCACACGCAGACGTCCTAGTATAATTTTGGCGTCTTGTATACATTGATTTGCCACTCCACATAGCCAAGTGGCAAAAAATGTAACAACCGCTATCAAATCAAATGGCATGGTTACGCGGTAATTGGGGATTTGGTTGCAAACTCGCAATCCAAGAGGAGCGGCATTTGGGTCAGAATTATAAGAAGATAAAACTACGTGTAGTCATTACGTACGGCCCATTAGAAAGTGCCAAATTTGCACTTGAAAACCGTATCAATCGTCTAAAAACACAAGCCGATAAATCAAATACACCTTTTCTGATTCAATCGTGGTCCAGCAGGACCAGTTCCTCCATCAGGCCTAAACGCAACAACATAATTTCATTTGCTCCACCCATCAGCACATCAACTACTCTACATTTTTCTTTATATATAATAACCATGTTCGTTTCTGTTCTCTCTGTCCCTCTTGAGTTCAAACTTACAAAGACATCTCAGTCTCTAATACACTTTCTTCCTTTTCTCTTTATTTCCCTATCTCAATCCTTACTGGTTTCGACCATGTATAGCTGGTTTAGAAGTAGAACTAAACTCGTCATTTGTATCTTGCTGGTCTCACTGCTCATCTTAGCTGTAGTCATTTCCCTACTACCACCTCTGCCTCTCAAAACGACCTCTTCAACAAGCTCCAAGACACTAAATTTACATGTCCATGAACACCTCCGGATTGCTCACTCCACTTGCGAAGGCACATTATACCCGCAACTATGCGTCTCCACTCTTCGATCTCTACCAGATCTTCACTCCATGTCCCTACCAGAATTTATCATCGCAACGTTAAACCGCACAATGCGGGAAATCAGAGCCTCCACCTCCAACGTCACGTACATCAGAAGGAACGAATCTGAAACTCTAGACCGACTCGAGAAAGTAGCTATTAAAGACTGTCTCGACCTCTTCGACAGCACCATCGCCGAGCTCAAGTCGGCTGTCTCTGATCTTTCCCATAAGAAGTCAGTTCCTAAACATTACAAGGACTTGCAGACTCTGCTAAGTGCAGCCATGACTAATCAGTACACATGTCTTGATGGCTTCGCTTACAGTAAAGGAAACGTCAGAGACATTATCGAGAACAGCTTGTTCAACATTTCTCGTCACGTTAGCAATTCTCTAGTCATGCTGAAGAAAGTCCCTGGTGTTAACAAATCAAAGTCCCAGGTTTTCCCCGAGTACGGTAAAGTTAAACATGGGTTCCCAACTTGGTTGTCGTCGAAAGACCGAAAACTTTTGCAAGCTCCAGTTAATTCAACCAAATACGATCTAATAGTGGCAAAAGATGGCACTGGAAACTTCACCACTATTAGCGAGGCAGTGGCAGCTGCTCCAAATTCTAGTGAAACCAGGTCAAATCAATGCCTTTTCTATAATGCACTTTTTATGTCAGCTAAGACATTGAATTTAATGATTTGCCAACGAAATGCAGGTTTGTGATATATATAAAAGAAGGAGCTTACTTTGAGAACCTGGAGGTGGAAAGGAAAAAGACTATGTTAATGTTTTTTGGGGACGGGATTGGGAAGACAATAGTGAAAGGAAATAGAAACGTCGTCGATGGATGGACTACTTTCCGGTCAGCAACAGTCGGTGAGTTTAAGTTCAACTTTGGCTTTGGATATTCCTTTAAATATTGGTTGATATGATTGTGTTTTTTGTAGTTTAATAATATATCGCACTGAAATGGGTCTCGTGATAATTTATTTATAGTTTGTAGGAGCTATAGCTAACGTTAATCGAGAATAGATGAGTGCGGCTGTGAGTTGTGCGGTCATGTTTTAAGTGACCCTGGCTCATCTTTTAATGATTTTTAATTTTCGGGTTTCTAATTTTAATTTTAATTTTTCAAACTAAATAAAAATATTTAATTATAATTGAATTATTGATAACAAATGTAAAAAAATTATTTAGAATTTTAATTTTATAAATTAATTAATTTTTTAAAATTTTATATAATTTAAAAATCAAAATAAAAAAACGTATTACAACGAACATGCCCTTAGCATAAAATATTAAAATCTTTCTTTATAGGCGTTGATTTTATTTTGTTAACAACATTTATGACTCAACAACTATGAAATACGTTATCAAAGTTTCCATTTAAATTGCTTATTTCCGTATCGTAAGAAAACACTTTAACAATCACAAATGTTTAGTTTTTTTCTGTCTTTGGGGGTGTAGTTGTAGGATATTCAAATTCAATCTTGACCTTATTTGACATTGAAATTCAGGCAAATGGTTATTTAACATGACAAGGTTAGCTGTACAGGAAAAAAAATTATAGTGGAAGGTTATCTCCATTCGTCAACAACAGCACAAAAAGAGAAACTCTAAAGGAGTGAGTAAGCTTTACAGACCAAATGCTTCTTCCTCTTGTCCTTATCTTAATTTTAGATGCCAATCCAAGATCACATGTTCGTTTTCCAGCATGGAATCAGATTTAGGAAACATATAAGTGCAAAGCTACAAAGCTAGTTTTCCATATGCGTCACGTACGTACGTTGCATTTCCTAGACAGGAAATTTCTAGCTATGATAGCCTGCAAAATAGGGTATCATATCTTGTAGTTAATTAGTTCTTATTCAGTTTTATTAAATTTATCTAGATATTTATATAGAGTCTACAAAAATATATGGGCTAGATTAGCGAAACAGAATTGAAACATCCTAAACATAACAGGTGCTCGGACCCGCAAAATAGGAACTTCCTTACATTCATTAGCTTCTCATGTTGATGGATTTTAAATCAGATCAGAAGCTAAATTAGACAAGGTGTTCAGCAGGTTTTTAATTGTGTGTTCGTGTTCAGTTCTTCCCTCCCGTTGTTATTGCCGTTTGATTCAACATTGTTCTACTGTAACGATATAATATGATATATTCAAATTTCAAGGAGCAGAAGTTTTCAAAATAATTGAAACTTTGACAACAATAGACCTGTAGCCTTAGTAATGCATGTGTCGGTGGCCTAGTGTCTGGTGGGCACCAAGACGCGGAACCTGCAAAATTTTGTCGGAGAAAAGAGTTGTGTCTTTTTTGACTTTGCAGTAATGTTTGAGTTTATTTTTGTCTAAAGTGATGAATATGCTCTATAGTAATCGTCGATTAGATCACAGAACATGGGATTTTTGTGAAGGTCCATTAAGGCGAAGCGACTATTTCGGGTTGCTGTCGCAAAATTGTCTCTTTTCCGTGTGTTTTCTCTTTTTCTTTGTTTCGACATAACTCGTTTTTACATTGTTAGCAAGACTAGGAAAACTTCAATCATCGTTCTTTAGGTTTTTGGCAAATTGAGGAAATTAATTACTCTGTTGTCTATTATTTCTTAAAAGTCTTGTGGACTTATCTAAGGATATTATTATATATAGTTGCCATGGTTTATTGTTCTATTTAATCTACCAACTTACGTACATTTAGTTATTTTCAGTTTGCCAGAATTAAATCTACCCACTTACATTAGTGCTTCATGTATTTATCGTTTGGAAGTGTTTTAGAACTTAATGAGATTGCTTTGGAGTGAGCAAACTGGAAGCTGTCAGATTTGGATAACATTACAATAAATGGAGACAATTGAGCATAGTTGACAATTTGTTTTCCAATCATCTGGGATTAGTTGGGGTGAATTATATCGCCCTTTTTTCATCTGGAAAAATTGTGTATATTAAATAAATATTTAATAAGTTAATGATACAAATTTTGTTTAAAAAAGTAAGCCTATAATTTAAAAAAATCTTATTTTTTTACCACAATTGGAGTAGTTAGGTTCCCTTTTATCACTTCTTTTTGGTACATTGGAAAGCACATAGCACTTTTTATTCTATAGATATAAGCACTAATGGGAGCCAATTATTCCTAGCGGGTGAGTAAAAAATATAGCCTAAAAATGAAGACGTAAATTGTTACGCAGTGGTTCTAATACCTTTGCTTTAAGATTAGTTGTATTGGATAATATGTGTTTAGAATAAGACTCCATCTCTTATTGAAGTTCAGTTGCTTTATTAGACTTTGAACTTAATAATAAATTGGCGTGACCCAGTAAAGAAATTTTCAGATATTGGGTCTAGAGCTACAGGTTTGATGATTGGAAAAAAGTTTGAAACTTTCCTACTTAAGAAATTTCAAATTGTGGTCATAAGAAACCATTATACTTCCGGATTATAAATTTACCAACTAATTAGTTTCTTGCATGCAGCTGTAATAGGGAACAGGTTCATAGCCAAGGGAGTAACCTTTGAGAATGGGGCAGGACCTAGTAAACACCAAGCTGTGGCACTGAGAAGCTGCTCAGATCTCTCGGCATTCTACCAATGTAGCTTTGTTGGTTACCAAGACACGCTCTACGTTCACTCCCTTCGACAATTTTATCGCGAATGTGACATATACGGCACGATAGATTTCATCTTTGGAAATGCAGCTGCAGTCTTCCAGAACTGCAACTTATATGCTCGCAAACCTAACGAGAAACAGAGGAACATATTCACAGCCCAAGGAAGAGATGACCCTAACCAAAACACTGGAATATCAGTCATCAGCTCCAAGGTGGCTGCGGCCGCGGATTTAATTCCGGTTCAATCCTCGTTCCACACGTACCTAGGCAGACCCTGGAAGGAGTACTCCAGGACTGCTTTCATTCGTTGCGATATAGACGATCTGATACATCCTGCAGGATGGCTAGAATGGAATGCCACGTTTGCTTTGAGTACCCTTTACTATGGAGAGTATATGAACAGAGGAACTGGTTCGAATACTAGTGCTCGAGTGACATGGCCTGGTTACAGGGTCATTAACAGCTCAGCTGAGGCTAGTCTCTTCTCCGTTGGGACATTTATTCAGGGAAGTGAGTGGCTGAATTCTACGGGTATTCCATACTCCCTCAACCTCAATTAATTTCTTTCTTTTGTTCCACAAAATCTCCTCCTCAGCTCAAGGAACAATAAGCATTTGTAGTTTTTGTGTTACGAATTCGTATTTCAATCTTCCAGAAAAGATATTCATCTGTATTTTAGTAAGATTTGTCAAACAACGAGGGTTATGTGCTTAGGATAAAGTCGGAACCTTAACATGAAAGAATAAATTCGACAGCAACTTGTATTTAAGGTCAAAATTTTGATTTTTCATTCCTCAAATATAAATATATATGCAAGAGAGTATAACACACGGTATGTCACATACAACAACAATTTTAGCCAAACATACAAGTAGCAAAAGTAAGATATATGTTTATGTTGTCTTAATAATATAAAAGGTTCGACTAATCTCATTAATATATGTTTATGTTGTCTTAATAATATAAAAGGTTCAACTAATCTCATTAATTTATAATCGAATTCTTCATTCTTAATTCTAAAGATTATAGCAAATTGACTAACATTTAAACAAGTTACAAATGATTCAAATTATGTTATTCAAACTAAATGTGACAAATACATCAAGAACATTATTCTTATAGTTTTGACAACAGATACATCAAGCCTTTAACTCTCATTAGCAGAACTTCCAACAAAGTTATCACTTCTTTAATCTTTTATTTGGTAGTTATACTCTGTTGTGTTGAATTCTAAAGGGTATACTTTTGGACATCCTTTGTTTTGTAACTTCATTCTTTACTAATTCAATGTTCTCTTTAAAAAAAAAATTATTGTCATAGTTCATCATCTTGAGCATGATCATATTTTAGAGCATGTTCCTCTTTAAAAACTTTGTGAGAAAGATAAAGCCTAAAATGAAAGTGTCTTTGTTTGCATTTCTCACTAAAAAGAGTTGTATTTTACATGATCTGTAACATGTATACCTGAACTTGAATTTCCATCTACAACCAAATATGTTGTACACGACTTAGAACATGAGTTAGTCTTTGATTGTGTTCTTCTTTGAACTTATCAAACACAAGTTGAATAGACTTTAGGATCCTTGGCTTTGTCCTTTGATGAGCAATGAGGAAACCTCATTTCATCATTCAACTTCTCTATTTTGTGAATAGATCACCCTCTTTGCATGTGAGTCTTGGCAATCATTCTAAACTCCTCTTTTTTTGCTCTAACCCAAATTTCTCTTTTAACAACTTTGGCATAATTAGCTTGTTCATGTTTTTATTGCATTCATCACAAATATTAAGTAAATTACTTCACCTCCAGCCATAGCCTTTTATCAACTTTATAATCAAGATTCACAATTTTCTTTTGCTTCCAAAATAGGGTAACACTTGAATTTTTCTGCACCTTTAATTTGCCACCAATATACTAGTTTGATAGTTTTGACATCATTTAAACTTTTACTTTTAAGAGTTTTGCCCTCCATATTTTAAGCATCATCATCATTTTTATTCTCATGCTTAATTATTTTATTTTTCAATGACTACAACAATCATAACATATTCATCAACCTTTTTTTTCACATTTTTCATAACAACTCCCGACCATATAACAAGGAACTTGTTCATGTATATTGTCAATAATTCAACCTTAGTTTGATCAAATATAATACGGACATCATTAGTAAAGTGTATAGCATAATGTTTGGCAACTAATTGACTCATACTAAGAAGATTCTGATCAAAACTTGACATAAATAGCGTGTTAGTAATCAGCTTAATACGTGAAAGTGTTTTGACAATTAATCTTCCTTTTGATTGCACTTTTATGCAAGCTCCATTACCAACTCTTATCCTTGAATAAAATCTCTTGGTAAGGACCTTGAAAATAGATTCATCATAGGTCATGAGACATATGTAATTGAGCCTATAATTTACCCATCCTTATTGCAACTAGACATTGTAAAAGTTATGAACAACTTCTCTTTTTTATTTCCATCAACTTTAGCTACATTTCCTTCTTATTGTGGCTCCTTCTCCTTGGACTTGCATACCTTTTAAATATATTCAAGTTAGTTGTATGCTTTGCATCTTACATCTAGTTTGGAGCAATAATACCTAAGTGTGTGGTTACTCTTTTTGCAATGTTTGCAAGGTGTAAATTTGTCCTCTTTTCACTACAAGAAAAGTAAGAATTAGCGATGGAAAATTATTGACGGAAATAAAACCGTTGTAAATTACTGATAGAAAATCAATTTCCATATGTAACATTGATAGGAAAATTTTCGTTTAGCGGCGGTAGTAACATCTGCCGGTAAATATGGAGAAAAATCATCCCGACAAAATTTGCGATGGACTTTAGCAATAGAAAATCAAATTTTGTTGGTAACATTGAAGGAAAAAATATCATTTAGCGGCGGTAATAATATCCATCGGTAAATATGGAGGGAAAGCATCTTGACAAAATTTGAGACGAACTTTAGAGACGGTATAACGTGCCCGTCGGTAAAGAAGGCAGGAATTTTTTGAGTTTACCAATAGAATTGTGTTTGTCGATAAATTCCGTTGGTAAATTTTCAATGTAGATGTTATCATTTGCTTCGGCTTCAACATTTTAAAGTAAAAGAAAACAACTTAAACATTAAATAGACCCAAAGGACCCCCTCTTCCTCCCCACCATCACCCCCCCCCCTACATCTTCTGCGATTTTCTTCTCTCCCACCATCGTTTGCGATTTTCTTCTATCCGTCTCTCCTCTTCGTCTTTTTCTCTGTCGTGTCTCCTACCATTGTCATTGTGTGCTTCGGTGGAGGTTTTTTTGTAGCCACTGTCATGTGTTTTTTCGTATATTGGATGAATGTTAATTTGGGTATTTCATTACTTTCTTTTATTTGTGTTATTTGTGTATTATGTGATTTGAAAACAATTTTAAGGTATAAATGTTGATGATAGAAGGGACAAGACATGATTTTGGTTGTGATGTTGGGATGAATTTCTGATGCATGTAAGGTGTTTGATGAAATATCTGTTCTTTGAAAAAATGATTTCAGTTATTTAGATAAAGTGTAGGGTTAAAGGGTATTGCTTCTTTTATCTTTTTTTGACTTAAGAAATATTATATTTTTTAATTTTGTAATTTGATAGACTTAAATTTGTATATCAACACAACCGATTTTTGATACATTACAAGTTGCATTGTTTGTTATTGGAAAAATTATGTTGATGACCCTCAATCTATTTTAATTAAAAACACAAAACATAAAATTTCCTCCTTCCATCACATATTAACAATAGAAACAAAACTGAAATATATTGTTTTGTTACGAATTTGGTAGGTGAATGTTGATGCATGTTGTTGAAGATGTAAGTGCGGATGATTGTTGGTGAACTTAATACATTGAGGTAACTTAATTTACAAATTTAGAATATTTTAGGGTTTTTGTTTTTGTTTTTGTTTTCGTTTTCATAGTTTTGTTTTGTAAGTACTTCGAGGAATCATTTTGTGGAGCACACTGAAGTAAGACATTAGAACTAAGAAAATTTCAAGTTATACTCTGTCCTCCTTCCATTATATATTAGCGATAAGAAATATAAAAGAAAGAGATCATGACTTATGATGTGACTTTTAATGAGTGGTAATGAAAATGTGAGTTGAGTTAATTGTTGATGACTTTAGCATATTGTAATAAGTTAATTTATGAATTACTTACAATATTTTAGGGTTTCTAATATCATTCTTTCTGATCTAATTTTTAATTAAAAATTTCAATTATTTGTAATCATCAATTATGTTGGGTTAACTTAAATGGGTTTTGTTTATGAACCAATCTCATAATCTTTGTAAATATGTGTGTTAGTTTTTAGAATGACCTGGTGAGAATGGATTTGATGGATATGACGTAGAGTATGGATTAGACACATTTGTATAAGAATTAGCAGTGACAAATTGTATATACAGAACTTGAGATTTGACATAAATTTCATGTTCTTATGTAGTAGCTACAATTTATCATAGTCTTTATGACTTAGAGGATAACATAAACAAATGTTACAATACTAACAAGTATATGCAAACATATAATTATTCTTTTAAGCCACTTGACATACCAAGATTTTGAACTTATGTGAAATGATTGAGCTACCACTAGCTAGGAGAATACCTAGTCACCCTAAAAAAGATAAAAAGAGGTAGAAATTTGCATAACCTAAAATATAAAAAATGTACCAAATGTGAAAGGAGAATAACTTGCACAACATTCAAATAATAATGGCATAACCAAAGATCATGTAAAAAATGCATCACATATAAAAAAGGTGATATTTCATTACAACTAACAAAAAGGTGATATGTTCATTATTTAACTAATTTTGATTTTTTAATCAAATGTTAATAGATGGCAAGATCATTTAAGATTAACATAGGCAATCATAAATGGGGAGTTCAAGCATTATCATTCATGCATACTACATCAACTAGCATAACACATACATATAAAGTTATTAGACAACAGAATAAGAAGTTCAATAAATAATGGTAAGATGGAGAGAAAGTGTTAGAGGCAAAGAAAGAAGGATTGGAGGGTATATAGTACACTTTAATAAGTCAACTAGTTTAATCTAAAACTATGTAAGCTAATAAACATATGAGATTAAGTTTATAAAGTTTTTTAATTTATACAAACACTATTCCATTATTAGAATTATAATTTATATACAAAAAGGAAAAAAAAGTCCAGATAATAGCAACAAACTTAGAAAGATTCATAACTGTTGAATGTAATTCTCAGTTTCAAATTGATAACACAAAGGATTGTAATGGAATAGTAAGAAGAGCATCAATTTATTTAACTTATATACTAACGAAGATGTAAAAGGAGAAGGTAATCACATTTTGACTTGAACTCAAATCAAACTTGATTATCTAATTGTGTTCATTTTTTTTAATTTGAACCAATCATATGTTATAAACCTTATTTCAAAGGAGTATCTTTTGGTATGAAAAGAGTGCATTCTTTTATATAGTCATAGACAAGTAGCTGTTTATTAGGACTATTGAGTCTTCTAATGTTCTAAGAGTAGTCATCTAGAGGTATCTTCTTCTTCTTATGCTAAAGAGGCTATATCAATCTCATTTTGATAATTTATATGTTTCCCTATTAGAATGATTTCTTGTTTGACTAATGTTCTGTGTTAGTGGGTGTGCCATCGATTGCTTTCTCTGTTAAAATTTCCCTTTGAGTGGCTCTCCTCTCTTTCTGTGTTTTGTTTCCATTCTTCTTGTGCTTGTTGAGGGCATGTGCTAAGAACTGATTTGGGTGGTTGGTGGTTGGTGATGATGCCCCAACTTATTAAAGAAAGGGCTGGACCTAGTTCATGCAAGTTACAACTGGGTCGTTGCTTTGGCTTTATCAATATGTGGATTTCTCATTTCTCAATCATGCATTGATGTGATGTTAATGACTAAATCCTATACTGTTTCTTTGTCAAGCCTCCTCTATTTTACATTGATATAATGTCTAAATCTTGTACTTTTTCTCAAATGACATGCTCTACCACTTTTTCCTATATGAAAATTAACTAAATATCATTGATACAGTGTTAAACCCAAAACTTATAGTGTGAAATTTGTGGGATTTGGTGATTATGAACTTCTATTTAGTACTTTGCTGCAAGAATTTTTACATACGATCTAGGTCATAGATATGCTCATTGAATAAAATTCAAGATGTTAGTTCGTTTCATATTATATGATTTAAATTCCTTTTTCAGGAATAGAAGCTCAGGGATTTATATTTGGGCCTCCCACTGCATTGGCAATTGGAGCAAAGCTTGTTCCATTAAGAAAACCAAGGAAATTGCCTGGTAGTGTTTCTTCAATTTTTTATTAGTTTCATCTAATATGTCCTGGGATATATATGTGCTAGGTCCAATAGCATAGTCATTGATGAGTTTTTATGTTCTTCTTTAATAGTCTAACTATTTATATTTGGGTTATGTTTGAATCATTGA
>JAOQMS010000004.1:7238482-7255856 GCA_027563885.1 Erythroxylum longipes | reverse complement strand
AATGTTATTTACCGACGGTATATTGGTTTTTTCCGTCGGTAATGGCCGTATGTAATTCACTATTTTCTTGTAGTGAAATAGTTTTCACGATAATTATGACTTGTAAACAGTCAAAGAAGCTTGGGATATGTTGAAAGAATTACATCAGGGCAATGATAGGACAAGAAAGATGGAAGTGTTGAATCTCAAAAGAGATTTTGAGACTTTAAGCATAAAAGAGCTAGAGACCATATATGAATATTCTGATAGGTTGATGAAGGTGGTGAATAAAATTCGACTGTTAGGTGAAGATCTACCGGACAGTAAGATTGTGAATAAGATGCTTATAAGTTTGCCTGAAAAATTTGAGGCAAAAATTTCATCTCTTGAAGATTCAAGAGATATCAATCAAATAACCGTTTCAGAATTAATCAATGCCTTGCAGGATCATGAGGAAAGTTGGAATTGAGCAAATTAATGAAAGAGCTCTTCTAGCCAAATCGTTAAAAGGAAAAGGTAAAATTCTTCAATTTGATCATTGCAAGAAATCAGGGCATGAAAAGAAAGATTGTTGGCATAAGGGAAAACTTCAATATTTCAACTATAAAAGATTTGGATACCTACAAAAAGATTGCATATTGAAAAAGGAACAAGCAAATATGATGGAGTTGGTTGATAAAGAAACTATTTTTTAAAAGTTGGTGAGAAGTGCACCAAGATGTGTTTGGAGAGATATTCTCCAATGATTGCAAGTTGGTGAAAAAGGCATCAACAGGATGATAAGAAATGCATCAATTGGTGAAGAGAAGTACTTCACAGAATATTATGAAGATGGGAAGAAGTGTTCCAAAAAATTTGAATGTCCAACTTTAAATCAAGAGAGGATGTTGGAAGTTGATTCAAAGTCTGAATTAGTCTTTAAGTTGTTTTAGTCTTGTAGATTCTGATATGATAGTTTTCTGATTTTATTCTACTTTATTATGGCCAAAATATCTAATTTTATTGATTTTTTTTTAATTTTTAGTTTATCTATAAGCCTATATAAATGCATGATCAGATAGAATAAATTTATATAACACACAGAAAATACATTGATCATTCTTGCTCACTTTTTCCTATTTTTTCTGTCCAAAATTCCAACACATATCGATATGGATCGTGTAGCATCCTATTCACTTCCTACAGGGTACACAACAATCCGAACTCATGTGCGTCATTTGTCATGCAGTTCTCAGCCAATAAGAGAATTAAGTATCAGCTTTTCAGCTCCAGTTTCAATTTCATGGCCTAAATTTCTCTTTTACAGAGAAGCATAAAGAAGATGAACAATAGTGTCCTTGGCATGTGCGCAGATATCAGAAGAGCACATGGTGATGTGAAAAAATTAAGCCAGTCCTAGAAACATCCTATAGAGTCAAACTGGGTCCGTCGTTTTATGAGAAAAAGTTCAATCCCTGATATTCCTTTTCCAGTATTTTTTTATGGCACGTCCTTTATCCAAACTTCCATTATCAATCTTTGTAATTATTGTGTAAAAGCACATCCAATCCGATTCAATAATGTGTAGGTCTGCTGGAACTTTTCTTGGTGCTTCTTTGCACCTATTTAGCAGCTTTGTGTGAATCAACTGCAAACCGATTGCATTTATCAACACATGCTTTGGGTCCTCCGTGCCTCTCCTCTCTTTATGTGTGAGGAGCGAATGGAGGGAAATTATCTATGCTTGGTTTTATCTTTCTGTCAGACATGTAAAGGTTAATGACACTTTGGAGTACGTAACCTAATAATGATGTTCGTATATACATTACAAAGATGTCTCAAACCATGTATTAATCTGAATTTTGTATCATAGTGCAAATGACCTCAATTTTCTCCATAGTTTCCTTGATCAAGAAGCTTGAGACGCTCCTTTATGATAGCTTTCTCATGCGTAGGTGCACTTATTATAAGTTCATGATTTTCAATTAAAGTTTCAGAGTCACTTTTTGAATAGTTTAGTTTAACGAAGAAAACTAACGAACCGAACAAAATGAAATGTAGTTGTTCCTCATGTTATGGGCTTCATGGGCTGAAATTGGTATCATCTAAGTTCACCGAAAATTCCTTGCCCTACTCTCATTTCTCCGTTCAAGAGCTCCATCCCTCAAGTTCTGCATCCACACTGGTCTTTATTGACTCTTTTGGGAACTAAGTCCATGAAAGGCCAATACTTTCTGGATCAACCCTATAGACGTGTTCAGTGTTCTGCAACTTTCTCCGACAGTAACTTTGTAGTTGAGTGTTCGACACCACTTTCAAGCTCATACCCTTTTGTCTGACAATGTAACCCATGTGACTCGAGTTGTAGTCAGGTGTTACCCCAAGTTTTGTTCCAAAATCCAAAGTAATCGGAGCGTAGTTAACATGCCCGATAACGTGAGGAATGGAGAGTGTTTTATTATATTGCTAACAATTGTCCCACCCCACGACAACCGCATAGCTCACCATCAGTGAGTACGAATAAAAGCTGGAATCTGACCCTTCGTGACCTCCCCATTGTTCAAGTTTTAAGTTTTCATTTGCTTAATTTCGACGTTGGTTAAGAGTCTCAAAACTCTTAATTTGGTCTTGCAGAAATTCCCAAATTCTAACAAAATAAATTTTTGTCATCCGGAAGCTTTGTTGTACCACATCAAGTTGGTGAGGCCGTTTTCTGCTACTTTCTGACTCCGGAATTAGATGATACTTTTTTTATTTTGTCCTGTAGAGAATCTATTCTAGATTACTTCCATATGCTAATTGCTTCAGTAACTTGTGGTCAAGTTGGGACAAGCTTAAATTACATGCACGTGGATTAACCCTGTGTAGTCCTTGCCAATTTTCATGGCGAGACAGGAGTTTAATTATTTAGTTATTATTGGATGATCATTAATCACTTTTGTCACCTTTAAGTGGGTTAAACCAAGCAAGAAGCGGTGTTATTACAAAATGTTGTATCTGTAACTGTACAACAAAACCAAGGATAAATAGGTTCGGTGGAACATTATTCCCTACTCTGTAGGCATCGTAACTGGATGCATAACCTCCGAACAAGAAATCACTCAACTGAATGTGTATTGGTCGTGGATGTCCTTGACAAATCTATAAGGACGATAGTGTAAAAATAGGAGAAGCATAGACATTCTTGTTTTAAACAAGAGCCCATTAATTAATCCTCGAATCAAATGTACTTAAATCATTGCAATGACCGAGTAGAAGAAAAAGTGAAAAACTGTGGCAGCTTTTCCATTATAAATACAGAGAAAAGGAAGTGTCTGTGCTCGCATTGGAGAGTTGGAGGTATTTGGTGGTTGCTTTGGGTTCGTTACACTATGGGAAGAACCACAATGGCTTTCTCCCTTTCATATTTTACGCTTCCACTTCTCCTCTCTTGCTTTGCTGCTTGTTTGCTTCTCTGCCATGGCTTTCCTCCCCAGCACAAGAGCAAACCATTTCACCGGCACAACCACCGTCGCTTTGCTAGTCACAATTATAGAGATGCTCTCACCAAATCAATCCTCTTTTTTGAAGGGCAGAGATCGGGCAAGCTACCTTCTAATCAGAGGATGACTTGGAGGAAAGACTCTGGCCTCTCAGATGGTTCTGCCATGCATGTAAAGACTCGATGGTTCACTCTCTATAGCATTGTCCTATCCATCTTTCATATGACTTTATGGAAATGAAAATGCAGGTGAATTTGGTAGGAGGTTACTATGATGCTGGAGACAATGTAAAGTTTGGGTTCCCTATGGCTTTCACTACCACAATGTTGTCATGGAGTGTCATTGAATTTGGAGGTTTGATGAAAGGCGAGTTGCAGAATGCTAGGCAAGCCGTACGTTGGGCTACTGATTACCTACTCAAAGCCACTGCTCATCCAGATACCATATACGTTCAGGTTTCTCATTGGTTTATCCCTGTCCCTGCATGGCCTTCAAAATTCATTTGGTTAGAAGGATTCAAAAGAAGTCGTTAAACTGCTTTGGGTTTGTTTGACAGGTTGGTGATGCCAACAAGGACCACGCTTGCTGGGAGAGACCAGAAGACATGGATACTCCGAGGAGTGTTTTTAAGATAGACAAGAACACTCCTGGTTCGGAGGTTGCCGCTGAAACTGCTGCTGCTCTTGCGGCTGCCTCCTTGGTGTTTAGGAGATGTGACCCCACTTACTCCAAACTTCTGATCGGAAGAGCTATTAGGGTAACGACATCAGTAATAAAATAATTAAAGTTTTAATTGTTCCACAGAATGTGATTCTAATATGTTCTTGAACCAGGTGTTCCAATTTGCAGACAAGTACAGAGGAGCATACAGCAACGGTTTGAAAAGTGTTGTTTGCCCCTTTTACTGCGATTACTCTGGATATCAGGTAAAATGTGCACTGACGAGCATTTTTAGCGTAAACAAAAAAGGCGCAAAAGTTGGATTTCTTATAGTTGTGTTCACAATTCGCAGGACGAGTTGTTGTGGGGCGCAGCTTGGCTTCATAAGGCCACGAAAAACCCAATTTACCTCAGGTACATTGAAGTTAATGGACAGACACTTGGAGCAGGAGAATCTGATAACACTTTTGGTTGGGATAATAAGCACGTTGGAGCTAGGATTCTTCTTTCTAGGGTCCGATTTTCTCTCCACTTTCTTAAAAGAAAATTCTTTTGTAGAATGTATACTGATGCTGAGTTCTTTGAACGCCTTTGAATGCAGGAATTTCTTGTTCAGAAATTGCAACCTCTCCACGACTACAAAGCCCATGCCGACAACTTTTTCTGTTCCCTTATACCTGGAGCCCCTTTCTCTTCAGCACAATATACTCCAGGTAAGTTACTTTTTTCTATTTTTTGGAGAAAAAACTCCAGGTAACTCATATTCCATGTCTCTCTCTTTTAAGTAATTTTCCAGCCCATAAGGTTTGCTAATATTTAGCATTATTTTAAATTACCCATTAGGTGGGCTTCTCTTCAAGATGAGTGACAGCAACATGCAATATGTGACCTCCACCTCATTCTTGCTAGTAACCTATGCCAAGTACTTAAAATCCTCATGCACAGTTGTGAACTGTGGTGGCAGTGTTTTCAGTCCAAAAAGGCTACGAGCTATGGCCAAGAAACAGGTATCATATGTCCTAGATCCGCTATGTTAACCTCCTTTATCGATGTTTAATTTGCTTTGTGGCATCAGGTGGACTATCTGCTGGGAGACAACCCTCTGAGAATGTCGTACATGGTCGGATATGGTCTGAGGTATCCGCAAAGGATTCACCACAGGGCCTCATCTCTACCCTCCAAATCTGCTCACCCAGCAAAGATTCCCTGCTCCTTAGGCTTCAATTACATGAACTCTCAATCGCCTAACCCCAACATTCTTGTGGGGGCTGTAGTTGGAGGGCCAGACCAGCGTGATCACTTCCCAGATCAAAGATCTGATTATGAACAGTCAGAACCTGCCACTTACGTCAACGCCCCACTCGTAGGAGCATTGGCTTATCTGGCTCACTCATTTGGCCAACTTTAGAAAAACCCACCCACCCGCTACCTGCCTAATCATAAATCTCCAATTTAGTTTCTGGTAAGGCTCCCTGAAGCCCTTTTGGTCAAAATAGATAGGTCACTATTGCAAGGTTTTATTAACAGCCCATGGTGTGAGCGCAAGTGTCGGCCTAGAGCGGCCTTCGAATGTGAAAACGGCTGAAGCAGAGTAGAACGAATAGCCGTTGGGCGTCCTTTTTTGTATTCGTAGTTTCATGTTGATGTCCACTAGTGTTTTGACTTGAACAATGCCTCTTTCTAGCTCTCTGGATATTATACCTATACTAGTTTTTATACATAAGTTTTAAGCTTTGAGGTGTCCTATAGTTGAAACAAACAACTAACTAAACCATATGCAAAAGTTACCGGAGGCAAAGCCATATATAAATTAACGAGATGTCATTGGATGGATGACAGATTCCTCGTTATATTACGACCGTTGGGGCTAACGTAGTGAATAGTTGATCGTTGTAAGGGAATAAAGAGAAGGCAACTAATGCAAAAGGCCTAAAGGGTTCTAACGTATGCCGTAGAATTGTCAGTGTGTCAGTGGAGAACTTACTTCTTTTACGCCAGACGATCAAGAGAACTCACCTTAGTGCAGGGCTGTCTCTGGCTAGTAATAAAGGCATGTTCTTCACACGTAAAGTGTCAGCTTCAGGCCTGTCGTTCAGAGGTAAAATGACATTACATTCCCAGAGTAGGTTTAACTTTCCGCTTTTATGGAATACGGCAGCTGAATCATCCAAGTTTGTGGTAATTTATTGATAATAGGATAAGTTACATGATTTTGCTCGATACATTTAGTGGGATAAGAGAGGCACATGAGTGAGTGCTTCATGAACCATTCTTCTCTATTTATAAATAGACAAGCTTGTACTATATACACACAAAAGGGCTTTTATTATTGCATCACTCTAATGTAGCTGTACCCAAGCTTGTGATTATAGCTTAGTGCTGATCCTCAATTGCCCGAGGAACAGATTTCGCCTGAAAAAAGGGAAAACATATGAAAATCTAAGTGACAATTTAAATATGGAGACAACATAAAATAGCTCACATGGTTGGTCCCCTTACTAAGGTGTAGTGTGTGAATAAAGGTTGTGACTCAGGTGATTAGATGCAGTACATCATTATCATCATTAGGGTTAAGTCCAACCAGGAAATTGAGGGGTAGAAAATAGATTGGTAAGAACCTTGTACTGTGAATCTGTGATGATAATTGCAATATAAAGGCCAATAACTTACCAAATCACGAAACTTGAGAATGTAGAACATCTCAAGATATCTTCGAGTCTCAAGTCTCTCCAGTTTAGAAACATATTTCCAGAAGCCATACACTCCAGCCAATGTCATTAGCCTTTCAGAATAAATCTTCCATGTATACCTACGTTTTCCCGACATTTAAGTTAAGAAGTCACAAATACACACGTGAATTTTCTCAAATATCCAGATAAATACCTTTCATAAATCCTTTGGAGCTCCCCATTAGAGATCTCTATCCAATGGTTTGGATCTTCCTTGCACTGCTGAAAGAAATCCACCATGACGGCAGCAGTCTGATCTGGGTGATATGGATCAATATGGAATCCGGACACCCCGTGCTCAATAATCTCTGCCGGACCACCATGGCAAGTGGCAAATGTTGGAAGGCCACAAGTCATCGCCTCCACAACAGTGAGTCCAAAAGCTTCATAAAAAGCAGGCTGCAAAACAAATTAAGGTGGGGAAAGGAGGAAATAGCTTAGTTTCCTGACAATTTATATACAACCCAAAAGCAACATATCACATACCTGAATAAAAGCGCCTCTAGTATCTGCTATGTACCGATAGAGCTCACCATTTCGTGCTCGATTTGTTTGAGCAGTTATCCATCGAAATTGTCCATGCAAATTGTATTCTTTCATCAGTTCATGCATCTTCTCAATTTCTGCAATCTCTTCCCTGTCTTTCGACTTCTTCACATCAATGTAACCAGCTACAATAACAAGGTTCACCAGCTCTCTCAACTTAGCGCTCTTGGCATAACACTGAACTAACCCTGTCATGTTCTTCACACGGTCCAGCCTTGCCATGGAAAATATTATAGGTTTTGACCTATCATTCAGTGCGCCACTGTATCAAAAGAGCAAAAGTATCAGAATGGCAAACAATTACACTCTTGCTGCATCAAATGCAAACAGTAATGATGTTTGAGGATATTGATCAAAATCATGCTGCTAGGAGCAACTTTCAAGATCATTGAAATGCACCTCAAGACAATTAATTAGGAAGTGCAATTGCAAAATACAGAATGATGACTCACATCCAATCATCGGTCTGCTCAGTGTCATACAGCATCTTTTCAATTGAACCATGGAGTGCAGTAAGTCTTTTTTGCTTATCAGAGTATGGGAAATAGATAGACATATCTGCCCCAGGGGAGACAATGTTGAATTTTGGATCAAAAACATCAACACCATGTACAACACGATACAGTCCTGGAAGAGTGAAGGCGGTGTGGCTTTCATACTGACCAACAGTATTCTTTCTGAAAGAAGAGCATATAGGTTAAGCAGTTGACTATCAACAGCATCCTTGAAAATTATGCACCTTGTTTTAGCCTACTCCAGTTCACATAGAAGAGTTATATAAAAAAAGCAGGGAACTTGACAGTCGTACAAATGCTGGCATTATGGTCATTATCTATAGCATATATAAAACTGAAATGCTACACATGAACTCAATTCTTTAACAATATACAGTTAATAAAAGATGGGTCAATTTCTTTATGCAATCAAAAGAATCTCAAGCTTTGTTGGAGTACTTACAACAGCTGAACCCTTATCATAAACTGTGGCAGAATGCAATATGGGATTTGTTTAAAATGAAGTGAGATGCTCTAGGACTGTTCTCTAAGAACTCCAGCATATCATTTTTTCCATGTCTCAGATTCTGGAAAACTGAGAAGCAAGCATTCTAGGATGTTCTCACTATATTTTAGTCATACAGTCATCCAATTTTGCCAAGATTCCAACACCAGTAGATATACATTTAAAGCATGCATGGTGATACTTACGTTCCCGCAATCTCTTGATAAGTACTGGTGATGATAAAATCGGCATTGTTCATTGCCAGTATGTCGGCAGTGAACTGACATGAGAAATGATATTTATCATCAAAATTTTTCCAATATATATCTGAATCTGGATATTTGGTTTTCTCCAAGGCATGGGCAATCGTGCACTGCATTACAGAGAATCCAGTTATTTAAATCCTCCCATCTCATATGAGTTCGATAAACCTCACACCAGCATAAGAACAGCACAAAGCTAACCTGAGTAACACCCATTTTATAAGCCAATAAAGATGCAACAAGATTCCCATCACTGTAGTTCCCTATAATAAAGTCAGGAATGCCCTGCAACTCAGCTACAATTTCACCGCCAACATCCTGTTGGAAAGAGGAAAGATGTTTAAGAGAGCAGAAGACAGATTAAGAATAATGTAATTCCAACTCCACATTTAGTCCACTAGGGAAAAAAATTGAAAATTTTCAACAAGGATGAGCTGGTAAGAAGAGGCTTGGCCTGCATGCCTAATATGAAAATTTTCAAAAAGCAGAGATGATATAAAGGAAATTGCAAATTGTATCAGTTCCAGGGCGTGTTGACGATAATTAATATCTCCATCTTGATGTTTATGTTTGTCTCTATGAGTTCAAACCTGAGTTCAACACTTCATCACAGTAAGTGATAAGAAACTGTGCAGATGGTCATTTATTCATAGCTAATGTCATTATTTAATTATTTAACATTTACAATAGTCTACATATTCCTTAGTGACTACGAAGACCTGCAGCTTAGCTGACTGAGGTGATGGTAGGTCTATTAACAACTAATTAAAGCTATTTACTCTCTTCTCAAAACCCATTGAGCTGTCAAACCTACCATTTCAAGCATTCAGTTCTCATGTAACCTTTAAAGTATTACTTCTCAGAAGTTAAATATATCCATAGATTATAGATATGAACCAGTACATTGTGCACACAACTTACCTCAGCATATGTTTCCAAGTATGGCCATACATCAAACCTTGAGATCCATTTACGAAGAATTCCTTTTTCAGATCTAAATGGAACTCGCAAAATATGCGTGTGTTCTGTTCCTGTAACTCTCTCTAATCGCTGATTACATGTCGTTCCTTTCGCGTCGGGTATTAACCTAGTAACCTTCATCAATACAATGGAGATGCGTTATAGGAGAAGAGCAATTATCATCATCAAAATTGTGCCATATAAACAAGTAGACAACCAGTAGCTATAATACACTCACAATGAGAATTCGAGGTTTGAAATCCAATCCTTGCTTCTGTATTTTAAGAAGCATTTCATTTTCCAAGGCACGCACTTGGTCCAGTATATAGACAACCTGCAAGTGCATTCCTATAAGATGATCACAATCCAAGAAATGTAGAAACTCTAGAATTCTTTTTTGGGAGAAATGTTATGTAATTGTAATTGTAATAGTAATAGAGAAAATACAGGTGACTGTGAGTCAATAAAATCAATAAGGAGTCCAGAGACCAGAAAATGAGATCGCTGCCAGCCCAGAGGTGAGTGTTTATATATATAAAAAGTTCTCTATTTAAACTGTAGAGGATGATCATAGAAACATTTACTCTTGCAGCATTATGTAATATTCATATACAACAAGAGCAAAGCCATTAGTACCTGCCCTCCAGTGTCAGGCAAACCTAAAACATTTGCTTGTCCAAAATATCCATGTGGAGACAAAATGACAACATTAAACACCATTGGTACTCTGCCAAGGAATGTCTCTAATGTTGAGGGGTCAGGAGCTTGGAGAATGTCTGAGAGTAGATGCATCATCTCCAACACCCGTTCTGCCGTATCCCCCCAACCTCTCTCAAATCCCATTCCTTGTAACCTGAATCAGAGTAAAACCTATGTAATGATCTCAAAATGTACAATTTAGAAGTCCAAAAATGTACAAACATAACTATTTCAATTTGCACATATACTTACACATATTCAAACTCAGAGTATGGTGTGTCAGATGGAAGCTTAGAGATATATTCCTCAGCCTTAAGAAGCACAGATTGAAGTTGAGATATATTCCGTATCCGATCATTCAACATCAAGGCCTACGCATACTCTCCAATTTAGTCATTAGCTTATCAATGATTAATACATAGCAAGTACTATCCCACTCTCTCATCACCATTATACATCCATGTCATGTGAGTACTAGCATTGATAAATTTTTTCTGAAATTAAGACAAACACATACATGGAATAATTTATTTGTAACCAACAGCATAAACAGTGAAGAGTCTCTTGGAAGCTCTTGGATAGCCTACTTACATGTCCTTTATATTTGTGTACTCGAAGAAAGTTTAGCAAAGGTTCCAAGGAGTCTTTGTTACGAAACATAATGGAAGACAAATGACGGTTGAGAAACTGAACGCCATTTCCAATAGATGAGGATCGGTTGGGGCGAGGAAAACTAGCATTGAAAGGCTCAAAATCAAGCTCAAGCACGTAGGGGTCATTGGACCTAAAATAAGATCAAAAAGAAGTTAAGAATTTGTATCTATATGGGAACAGTTTATGATTTATTCGCTATGCTGGGTATGAGCATATATTTTGTCACAAAAAATAAAGAGTTCAAAGGAGGTGTTTGCTTACGGCCCATCAACAAGTTCTTCTTTGAAACGAAGGTATTCAGGTACATCCAGCTGCTCGACACTGAGTTCATGTACATTAACTCGCACATATTCCCAAACACCAGGTCTTGGACGAATTGCTAGTGCAACAAATGGAGGCAGAACTATGGCTTCCTGCCACACACATTTATGAAGAACGATAAGGTCAGATATCTTGGAACACTGTAGAAATGTAAATGTCCCATGCATCTTGATAGAAAATCAACAAAACAGTACAACCATTTTATGTATAGCAAGGAACATGAAAGAAAAAAAAAGGAGAAGAAACATGATGACCAAATGAACAAGATTACAACAAATCCCAATAGAAATCAATCCCGCCAAGACACAGGGTCTAGGGAAACAAATTAACAAGGTTCTTCAGCTTTATGATTTACATTGGGCCCAACATGAAAAAGATTGCAATTAGTATGCGTCAAGAAAAATACTTAGTCCTAGATACGTTTGTGCAGAGAAAAAAAAAAAAAGGCAATCAACAGAGGTGCATAAGGACTTAACTTTCAGTTTTCAGAACATTGTCTCACTCCTTTTACGAAGCACTATATTGCAGGTAAGAAAAACAATATAATCAATCATTTATCAGACAAGAAAGAAGGGATTCCATCCTTGTTTTCTTTTTGGGCCAATCACTAGGTTTCGACTTATTACCTAACTGTAGTCACCTCTCCTAAAGCTTCTAAAAAATGTAAAATACTAATAATAATTACAACTCGGATCATTGTGACAGCCTATTCACTTCCTATGAAGAAAGCGCTTCAGTGTCTACCAAAAATGAGTCCTTAATATTTTAGCAATAAATACGCTTGCATGTGTTAGTGTTCCAGTCATTACATTCTTCTAATACAGACTAAAAGAATAAGGGAGTGAACGAGAGATCCACCTGAGCAGACTTAAGAACCTCGCTAAAGGGGCCATTTTTCAGCCTCTCCCTCGCTTCGTCGTCGCAGACAATATTTTCAAGTTCATCGATCAAATTATGTGGATACAGAATTCCTTTCCCCTGATCCACATATCTTTCCAAATCCAGCAAAAACAAAGAGAGAATAAAACAAGAGGACTCACAAATGAATCGATCATAAATTACGTAGTCTTAAGCAAACCAACAAAGCTTTTAAATTAAAATTATACATAGAAGTTAGAAAGAAAGTTTGTTTCTCATAACACACTCAACACAGCGGAACTTCTATGATATGAACTTAACTTGTTCTCTTCCTTTCGTCTATTTTTGTTCGATTAGCTCAAATATACTCAAAAAACTAGTAAAAGCAAGCGTCTTAAGAGGAAAAGAGCTCTAAAATTTTGACAAGAAGGCAATTTTATAAAATGAGAAGCAAGAAACCTGGAAAGCAGAGAAACAAGTTCGTTTCGGTGAGCAGAGAGAGTATCTTCAACACGATCCCTCATACTAGGGATTCTAGACAGCTTTGGGGTGGCCATGAACCGAAGAAGAGAAAAAACGACAAAAGGTTGCTTCTTTCTTTCTACAACACTCGATGATCGGAGAAGGAAGGAGAAACTAACCGCCCAGTGACAAACTGTGGAGTTATTTATTACGTGTGCCAAGTTTACACAGGCAACGGGTGAGACCAACTTATGATTATTTATATATATATAGAGGCGTCGAGAACGAGAAATGAGTAAATGACAAATGAGAGAGAGAATCCGATAAACCCATGTTTAGTTCTTATTTCATTTTTCTAAAGATGACATTGCGTGTTTGAACTTGGGACTGAAAAGGATAGAATAATAATACTAGGAGGTGGTGACCAGTAAAAAGGTGGACAGGTCAAAAGATCAGGAAGACATGGCAAATCCTGCAGCACTGGGAAAAACCAATGTCCGGGAACACTCGCTGCGGTTTTGCCGTTTTCTATACACTGGCCCGCTAGTATTGTACCAGTGTTCCACTTTGAACTCGTACACTACTTTACACGTAACGAGCCAGTTCCAAGAAAAGATAAGAAAAAAAAGAATAGAACAAAGCCCTTGGAATCTTTGTGATCGTATTTTCGATGGATACTTCTTTCTTTTATCAAAAGTTGGAACTAAGAATAAGTTATACTACAAGTACGTCATTTTGTTAAATTTATAAGTTTCTGGAATTAGTAATTCTTAATCAAGAACTAGGATTGGAAAACACTGACAGAAGTCTTATCCAACTTGATAGTCACCAATTCAATGATAATTTCATTCACCATCTACGGGAAAACAAACTTAAGCTTGTTATTAGTCCAAAAATAAGCACAACGTAAACTTAAAGCTTGTTGGAGGTTCTTCATTCACATATGTATCTTTTGTGAACAGTTTCTCCAACCATAAAGAGCCAAAATCTTTTAAACCTATGTGCCATTGGATAGGGAGAGACTAAATGAGGCGGCATCGGTTTTAGACAGTCTTCCCGTGTTCTACTGCTCTCAAATCCCTTCCAGATGAGCATATGCCATAAAGTAATTGGATTCCTTCAGCGAATCATTGGAGTCTATAAAATTTGCCCTTCAACTACTCTCAATGTGAAGTCGACACTTGAAGTTCTTATCCAAACGATCATGCTTTTGGGTCCACCCTACTTAGCAATTTCCTACATTGGCCTTTCACGTTTATGTCTACTTCATTTAAAGACGAGGGCATTGGTGTTATATCTCCGCGAATATCTTTTCGGTTTCACTTTAGCCAAATAAAAAAATTTCATAATGATAGAAACATGGGACATATCACACTTTAGATTTGTGGATATGCACTAACTAAACTAGAGTGCATAGGAAACAATATCTCCAAGGAACTAATCCTCGTAACTGCTATTTGCTAAACAAAGTCCACTGGTTGGATTAAGTTAATCAAATTTACCAACTGTCATTCTCCAACCTTAATCATCCAGCTAAATACTCGAGGAGACGAAATGATTCCCAAGGCATAATTAATTTTACGATTTTCTAAGTTGGAAGAGAACAAAGTGAAGGGTTATTGGTCTTATGGGCTTAAGATCTATTTACATTCTTTGGATTGAAAGGTTAGCCCATCCAAATCCAATTGTGCCAATGAAATGTCAGACATGATTAAGAAGCACTACGACGGAATAAACCCATTCAACTTGTACGTGACTCTTACCCATCTAAAGATTAGTTAGGCTCTTTTAACGTGCAAATATTTTTCACAATTGCTTAGTGATCACTTTGTTTCACTTCTTTTTTTATTTCTTATTTTTACTTTATATTTTTATTTTAAATAAAAACAAATTTTAGTTTGGTTATTAATGTATGTAATGATCCAATTTTTTTGTTAAATTACTCTTAATGGACCAATAAAGAAAAAAGCATATAAAAGTATAAGTTAGAGCTTAAGAAGGCTGAAGTTCATCTCTCTTAAACTCTTTTCCTTATAAATTACTATTCACTTCTAACTTTCGACACTCATACTTTTACCGTTTGCCCACCATTTTTGACAACCTAGGGCTTTACGGAAAGCTTTCTGGACGTTCTACAAAACCCCTAAACTTGTTTCTTAAAAAACAACCTAGATTTGGATAAATCACGATTGGAAGTTTCAATTCATTTATGTAAGTCACCAATTTCCTATTTTTATTCATTTTTGGGTGAAACTAACACCACTATCTAACAACCCTAAAAACGTAGGAAAGGAGGAAAACTCAACATCAATCGGCTCATTTTGCCAGTGAACAGAAATAGATCAACTTTGAGCTTTAAACCTTCGATTCTCACAAATCGGGAGGATTTTTGACACGAGAGCAGTGCCATTAGATTCTTAGAGATGAGCTTGTCATTTCTGGATAGGTAGTGAAGGTCACCGCCCCTCTGGTGCTAGCATATGAACCCCACGCTCAAGTGACTGTGGTGATTTTTCGACCATCCTAGAAATGGTAGAAAATAATTTTAAAATTTTCCAAATATTATATGGATCATTTTTATAAAAGCAATGTATTGAAATTCTTCATAGTTTGTAAGATAAAAGCTTAAAAAGGTTATGTTGTTATAAAAATGCATGAAATTGATTAAATTGAGTTGTTTTTTACTAGAATTGAGAATATCTTGATGTATTGAGTATAAATTAAGATGTATGGGTTAGAATTTGGTATACTTGAATTATGATTGGATTTATTATGAATTTTTACAACGCAAATGCGGACTCAATTAGGCATAGAAATGTAATTTGAAAGCCCAAATTGAGTTGTGATTACTAGTAGTTATCGAAGTATCTTTTCATTGCAGAAATGACCCTTCTTTCGGAAGGAAGATATCCGTTTTACAGGAGAAATTCTGCCAAATTTTTAATAGGCACCTCGTAAAATGTGACATCGTCGTTTTTAAATAGAAAATGGAGCTCGTTAATATTGAGTCATGGTCTTATTCTCGATTGGTTTAGATTTTAAATCCTAATGGCTATTCTTACTTTTCTTTCTATAGATAAATCAGGAGTAAAGCCCTCCACTTCAAGACGTTAGGTTCACGCGAAGGAGCGCATTATACTTGTGAGTTAATATTTATGGTTATGAATATGCATTAGAATTTTGTATTCATCATGGAAATCATCATCATTATCATATGCACGCATGACATTCATACATATGGATTAACGCATGTATACATATTTTGCTGTGCAATGTGCTCATTTGACATGTGATGATGTGAATGATTGTTATAGTATGAGTTACCTAGTGGCTGTCACTAGATTGTGCGCATAGTGATTCATTAGTTAGTTATAGATTTGGGTTAGTATTGAATATATTGATTAAGATATGACACGGTTGGGGCTGTTCAATCGAGTTTGCTCTCAGACGCCAACTGATAAATGGTACATAAGAGATAACATGATTGTGGCAGTTTGGTGAAGCTTGCTCTTAAACAACAATAATGTCATAGTGAGGTTGTGGCAATTCGGTTGACTGTGACTCTGGGACGGTAGTCTACTAGATTGAACTAAGTGACCCGTGTAGAACAAGAGAATCCCTATGGCTATAATATGTGGGTAAGAGATATGTTATAGGGTCATTTGTCCGTCCTCCATTATTAATTATTATTTGTAATTGTGATGATTATGTGACATGATGTTAGTATGAAAAATGTATTCATGTTTATGAACAAAATCATTATGTTATGAAATTGCATTTATGGATATAATACATTATAAATATATTTGTATCTTTTGAAATCCTTAGGAATGCATAACATAACCATATTATTAATTCACTTAGCAAGGTCTGACTCCCTCGACTAATTTTCAGGATCTTCTTTTCAGATCTCTTTTAATAGGGTACTTTGTCTGTCTTCTTCCTCTCTAGCGATTTGATGTATGTTTGTTAGTGACCTTTGATTCTAGAGCCATAGTAGTCTTGTATGTGTTAGGTTTTCCCTTATATTAACTTTCTCAATGTTTTAGCAAATTGAGGATCCTTTATTATTAGAACTGTTTGATTATTAAAATTATGATTTTGATAATTTTGAAATTTTATCTTTATTATAGATATTGGAACTTGATGATATTTTAGGCTTGCTAAGGATCCAGTAAATTTTGAGTTTACTGCTTTTTTGACGCGGGTCACAGTCTAAGGTTGGGGTTGTGACAAATAATTATATATTATATAAAATTTAAGAAAATTATTGTTTTTCATGACCATAACCCTGGACTGTGATTGGTGGTAAAGGAGCAGTAAACTCAAGGTTTACTGGACTCTTAGCAAGCCTAAAATACCATCAAACCTTTATATCCATAATAAATATGAGATTTTAAAATGATCAAACTCGTATTGATAATAATCAAACAGTTCTAACAATATACAATACTTAATATGCTACAATGTTAAGTAGTTAATACAAGGGAAATCTAATATATACCAGGCTATTGCAACTGTAGAGTCAAAGGTCATAAACAAACATACATCAAATCATCAAATAGGAAGAAGATAGACGAAGTACCCTGCTAAAAGAGATCTGAAAAGAAGATCCTAAAAAATAGTTGAGGGGAGTCAGACCTTACTGAGTGAATTAATACTATGGTTATGTTATGCACTCCTAAAGATTTCAAATGATACATACACACATACATACATACATATATATATATATACATATATATATATATATATATATATATATATATATGAAATTTCATAA
>JAOQMS010000004.1:7200957-7213767 GCA_027563885.1 Erythroxylum longipes | reverse complement strand
CTAGGTTCAACGTTGATGATGGTTGGGTGAGAAGAAAATCGTGAAGAAGAGAAGAAATGGAGTAGTCACGAAAATGAAAAGAAAAAAAACATGAACCAAGACAGTTAATTGGTCTCTCCAAGTGATAAGAGTCGTGGGTTATACTATAAAGGCATAGCTTGGCAAGTGACACATGTCACTTGCCACATGTCCTATTCCCATAAGTTCAAACCATGTTCTTTCATTTAACTAGTCCATTCAAATCCAATTTCTACTCCAATGGTCTCCGAATTTCAATGACATACGTCATTAAATCCCAAAGTGATAAATAAAAATTTTCACTGCCATTTGACTCTTAATTCTACTACTATTTGTTGATTGTCTTGCTACTTGGCATTTTTCCTAGTCCAAATTTTACCTAAAATTTCAGAAAATTTTCTAAAATTCTCCAAAAATTCTAAATTACTAAATAAACTCTCCAAATCAAATTTTCAACATATAAAAGCCACAATTCTCTACAAAATCAGATTCACAATTCAATTATAAATCAATTATACCTAGAATGTCTATTAATGCATATACACTTATTTTTATGTGCAAAAATTCAATATTCATGAATATGAGCATATCTTATAATGCATGAGCATGAAATGCATTTTTCTATTTTCTTACTAATCTCTCATAATTACTATTCTAGCCTCAACATGGGTAACGAGATGTTACAGTATCAGCTCTCAAACCTATCAATATCCTCCCTTTGATATGATATACAAGCAAATGCTTGCTTATATGTGATCCCTCAGAAAGTTTACATTGTTCTGTTCTTACTTTATAAATAAATAATGAAATTGTCTACAAAATGCATTACATTGTGCTTTGAACTTCCGTTTCTCTTAATGATACGTTGCCTTGCTTCCCATCATCCATTTTTTATCTTCTTCCTCACCCTTTGACATATATCATAAGTGGAATTGATCATCATATCCCTTTTTTCATGAACTAAAGTCATTAACGTAACTTAAATGTCCTTTAACATATTGATTAAGCTTTTTGATTAGGCTTTATAGATTAACCATTAGATGTCTCTTATATGTTGTTGTGAACAATTTCATACTTTGGTTTTATTCTCACAAATGCTTTTACAAAAGTCTTAGGATTCTTTATTTTGAAGTCATTGTAAGCCTTCTTTGATATATTCTTCAACTGCTTCATTATCTCGTCAAATTCTACCTCCGTTGTTTAATTTACTGCTTGCCAAAATACATTATGTATGTGTGGCCTTTATGTAATTCAAACCAATTTGTATAAACATGTCAGACACATTTTCTAAGCTCAATCTTTAATGGATCTACTACCTAAACACTAGAATGTAAACTTAATAATTTAAAACACAGGTAGAAATAAATAGGATGACTATTTAAATGTTTACCTTTTATTGATTGCTTATAGAAGTCCATAAATTCCTACTTATGTTTAGATCTTCACTAAAAAGATTTAAAACTAATGGTAAGATTTGTAATTCTCTCCCTCAATAATAGAAACATATAGGGCACATCTGATTATTTCCATCACGCCTAACTATAATTAATAAAGCACCTCCAAGAGATGTGTTAAAAAACATCCATCTAGCCCTATTATTTTCCTATAATCACCAAGAAAACCATGCTTTAATTCATTGAATCCCATGTAAAACTTATTAAACATTTGTTATCTAGATTTTTCATTAAGTTCAATTTGGATAATGAATTGCCTTTATTTGTTAGCCAATCACAGTTTTTATCTATAAGACCATAATTTTACATAATGACCTTTCATAGATCCTTATAGTATCATAATAGCTTCCTATTTATCATTATAATATTGTGATTTAGTCACATATAATGCATACTTCCTTTGAGGATCAACTATCATCTTACTAATTGGCCATTTCAGGTTCCTTCTAAACTTATGTAAGAATTCATTTGCTATCCACTTCTTACTAGCTTGATTATTACTCTGCAATTTCTTACAAATATGATTGTTTTCTAATATCTTCATTATAGAAGTTTTTCATTTCCAATCCAACTAGCATAAACCCTAAAAGGTCATTATGGCTCACAAACAACCTCTATTCTTACACTAAATCTCGCTATTGAAACATCATATCCATTTATAATTACATAATTTAAGAATGCTGCCTTAAACTAAACCTTATTTTAAAAATTCATTCCAATTTTAAAATGAAATCTTTTATACCCATTTAATTAAAAATTAATATATTTCTTCCTTATGATATATACCTGGCACCCACCATCATCATTACAAATTAGTGATTGAACTTCAGCATCACTATCCTCAATTGCATTACACCAATCATGTGAATTCCTTACTTTACTTTGTGAATTTTTTTTGAATAACTTCACTCTTTATTACTATATTTCCCACTGCTTCCAATCCCATTCTCAACATTGTCATATTCAAACCTACTTCATAACTTCTTCCTATATTTCTTCTCATTTGCTCTCTCAATAATATATTTATGATTAGTTGCATAAATTTTGTCATCATCTATACTGTTTTTAGATTCACTTGTTATAAAAACAAAATCTTTATTATCGTCTTCCACATGAACTTAGATTAATTACTCTTTGTTGATATCATAATCAATTTTGTCACCATCAGTTGCAAGATTATTATAACCATACTCATAATAGATTTCAATATTATAGTTGTTAAGCATTAACAACACGTCTTTATCACGGTGTAACCTCAACTCTTTCTCGCATCTCATTGACTCTTCTAGAAATTTGTAAAATATAAATACAACTCTATGTCCTTTATCATCTAATACTCCTTTTATTACTAGCATATTAAGTTCACCAACACCAATATCCTTCTTCCTTTTGATCTTACGTCCAATATATTTTTTTATTTCTATTTCTTTCCAATACCCCATCATAATAAAATTCAAAATTTACCAAAATTTGCATTACAAATAATTTTAATATTAATTTTTAATAAAACATATTAAATTCTATGATATGTAAAGCTCTTAAGAATTATTTAAGGAAAAAAATATCTTTTCACCAATTATACATTCTCATATATAAGTAACTCGCAAACTATTATACTTACCTTTAATTGTGAGCTTTTCTTATTTTGTTAAAGTTGCTTAATATGTTAACGGACTACTCTAATCCCTTAGACCTTAGTTCCATACTTGTAAAGATATATAGAAACCAAGATGCATCTATAAGTATGAGTTGATATAAATGAGCAAGTATTGAGAAAAGAAAGATATAATTCAAGTGTAAAGAGGTAATGGCATTTCAAAACAAAGTGAATAGTCAATGGGGAAATTACATACAAATACAAAATACTATATGTTGTGAGAACCTAGCAAGCCCCTGATTTAATCCTAATGATCTTTGAATCACTTAAAGAATACAATTTTTTTTGCAACATTATCCTTGTCCTAAAAAGGAGGATTTCATATGTAGATGTAACATTCTTTAGGGTGTGATGTAATATATTCCAAGTTGGTAGAAATTGAATTATGCCAAGTTATAGTAGGGAAATAAGCTATTAAGTGACAAGGCAAATAAAGATAAAGATAAAGGGTTTAAGGAATCTACAATTAGTCCATATTAGGTCGAGGCCCTTGGAGAGTGGGAGAACATTGCCAAAAATGCTTTTGAATATTTTGAAAAAGAAGGAAAGTGATCCATATCAGTGGAGGAATTGGCACTGATGAGCCCATTACAAGTTCATAAACCTATAATGTAGTGAATTTAGTCAGAATAACCCTAACTGTAGTATTTATGCAGTAAAAAATGAATCTGGGCCCTCAAACTTTTTCTATAGTCAGGATTGGATTAGAAATTCTAATGAAAACTTGAGCTTCCTTAGATATACTAGATTCTTACATAGCATGACAATACACAATACAAATACAAAACAACAATAATATAACAAATGATTCTATTTTCTCTTTTTTTCCTTTTTTAATAATCCTTAATAAAGCCCAATATTATTCAAAATTTAGATTGTAAGGTGAATAAATTAACATTTACATAAAAAGTTATGAAATGAAAGCCATATGATTTCAGCCATAGTAGTATACCTAATGGTCACAACCATAGTATACTAGAGGGAAAATGAGAAATTGTTAATGACTTTCATTTTAATGACAAATTCATATACTGATACTTGTTCCCTCAATGATGTACTTGTAAAAGTGAAATAATATTATTTTTTTGCAAATAGTCCAATTTTTTTGGATATAATTTCATTGTAATTAGAGTTTTACTTTTAATGAATCAGGCATTGTCTAGTCCATCAAATGTGCCAATGAAGCGAGGAATCAAAAAATTTTCATCATGTTTTTACATCTAAAAGTAGGTTGCATAAATAAAGCTTTAGATGTTTTATTTAAGTATTGCAATGTATGCAGTCCTGACCCTATGCAGGGGCAGGCAAGCCACCTGCAGGGCCCATCCTTATTAGGGGCCTATTGTTCCATAATTTCCTTTATTTAAGGTTAATTTAATAGTCGTAGAGAGAAATAGAATATATAACATTTTTGGCATCTCTCCCTTATCGTAAGGCCCATTGTGAATTTAATGGTTAATAAGATTTTCAAGATCTTTTTGATTCTTTCTCTCTTCGTTGGCAATATGTTCAAAGTTGAATCTTAACAGCTTGGGTGGCAATATATACATAATTAACGTACCATTAACTTCCAGTGTTTATAATTTCCTTTGAAGCATTTGAATGTATTTTTATACTCAATTTTTTATTTCTATCTACATATCAATCTAAAATACTTAACTAAAAAATTAGCATTAAAAGATTTTTACAGCTCTGACTTCTGAATTCTAAGGGTAAAGTCTATGACTTTTTAAATATATTTTTAGCTTGCTAAATATTTGAATATTTGAGTGATAATTCATTGCAACACTCGTGGTTCATCTACTTGCAGCCCTTATTCTTTTAATTCAATAAATATGTAAATTATTTATATATAAAATTGAAGTCTATTTAATTTACATTTTAGCACTCTCTAAGTCCTTGAATAAATTACACTAAAAGAATAACCTACTTTGAAAAATATATAATTAAATAAATAAGTTCTTGACTTTGTTATTTTAATAATTGAATTCTAAAAAGTATTATTTAATTTTTTTATCTTATTGTTTAATGTCACAAAATTTATTCTTTTTATTTTATTTATATTTATTTAAACTAACATAATATTAAATTTACTTAAAATTTTAAGATATTATTAGCTGATATTATTATCCTTTTTGGTTGAGTATGTGAACTAATAAATTGATATGGATATTAAATTTTAATAATAAAAATTTAAATATTTATCTGTTGTCGATTTATTGGGCCCCTGTTTTTTTGTATATATATTCACTTTCTTGTACACATACATTTAGGGTCATTTGTAATGTTTTATAGTCCCGGGGTGAAATAATTTGTTTCACCTAGGGATTATAAAATAGTAGGAACGACCCTAAATGTATGTGTATCTCTCTCTCTCTCTCTCTCACACACACACACACACACACACACACACACATATACATATATATATTGGAAATGGATTTATATGTGAAGATTATCAACTTCTTTGGAAATGGATAGATGGTTATATATATAGGTTGTCAACTTTTTTGGAAATGGACAGATGGTTCCTAATTCATAAAAAATTCCTACAATTGGATTTCTCAATCATGGTTTTCACTTAAGAGTCTCTTAAGGTTAGTGCTTATTTAATTGTGCAAAAAATATAGAACATGGCATAAGCAATAAAGTAAAAAAGATAAAAATAAAGGGGAAGGAGTATACCTCCGATATCTCTTTGAAGATGATAAGAACTCAATCAACTTGAGTAATAACCTATAAAACCCAAACAATAGTTTTATAAAAAGAAGTAAATCCTAATTACATTAAAAATATTAGATATAAAAAGCGAATGATAAAGATAAAACATCAATTGTGAGATATATATTGGCGCAGACAATGAAGGACTATGGCAACTGATGGCAAAATCTAATCTAAGGAAACCACTGAAGCAAAGTGAAGAAACTAGCAAAGAAGTAACTAGTGCTCTTGTGGAGATGATGAAAGAGTGCCGACGGAGATGATGAAAGAGTGCATTTTTAGGATTAGATTAATTTTAGGTTTTCTATAAAATTTGACGTATTTTTAATTAATCAATTAATAAATTTCATGCATAGCATAACTACAATATATGGTAGCCATATGGTAAAAATACTAATATTATATGACTCATCGCATCATTTATATTAATAGAGAACATAACGTTAGGTTGTTTTTTCTACAAATTGAAAGTTAAAAATTTTTAGTGCCACTTTTTAATGTTTAGGCTAATATTGCAAAATTAAGTAAAGTTTAAGATGGTTTTATAATTAAACTCTCAGAGATATAGAAAGAGCCATAATATAAGGCATAAATACGTTGGAGCCCATGTCTATTTTCTAAAATAAATAGTGGGTTACACAATCATATCCTAAGTCGGTCTACAGTGGATATCCTTATCTCGAAACATTTTTTATAAATTTTAAACATTAAAAGGATTCTATTACTTGTTAGAATTATATTTAAGTTAGGTTGAGATTAGTAATGGATAGCTTACATAAAATTATACCAGTTAAAAATTTCAATTATATATATATATATTTGTAATCTTCACCAAATAGATCATTAAATAAATAATTAAATCAATTGCTCTTACTCTCAAAGTTGTAAAGCCACCAACTGGTTAAATATCATTAAAAATCTTATTATGTTCTTATTAGTTATTATTTCTTTATTTTTTATATAAATATTTTCTTATTGGATATAAGCTATATTCCAACATACGGTATCAAAGCATAACTGAGGTAACAATGATTTTGGTTCCAAAGTTTGAAAGCAAAAAATTCAACAAATTTGAGAATTTTAGGTTGTGGCAACAAAAAATGAAGGACTTGTTAGGACAATAATGTATGCCAAATGGGCTATAGGAGAATAACCCAGAAGATAAGGTAGACCTTAATTGGGAATAATTACAAGCAAAAGCAGTTGAAACCAAGTGACCTTTTTTAGTAGACGAGGTTATGTATAACATCATTGAGATTACATCCCCTTATATAGTTATGAAAAAAAGTAGAGAGTCAATATATGTCAACATCTCTCATAAACAAGTTGTATATGAAGAAGAAGTTGTATAAGTTGAAGATGCAAGAAGGAACATACCTATAATAAAATATCAGTGCATTTAACCAAATTATCAGTACCTATTGATGCTCAAGGTGGCTATTATAGATGAGAACAAAGCAATCATTTTTCTTTATTCTTTATTTATATTTTATAAGCATCCAGTGACTATAATCATTTTAGGTAAGGAGGTAATTGTATGAAGGGAATCACTACTACTCTATCAGCTCACAACTAACAAAAACTTAATACCAATGAAAGCTTTCAAGGTGAAAGGCTGTATGCGAGGTGAAACTAGGATTGTAGGAAGAAGTAGAATAATGATGGCTTGTCTAGGAGGAGTTTCATAGCTTTACAAAAGATAAAGATTTATATGCTTTTCTAGTCTCTTACGCATAAGTCTTATCGGAATTGAAGAATCCCCTTCATTTAAAAGAGGTTTTATTAGAAGAAGATGTCTTATTAGAGGATGGTTCTATGGATCAACAGGCTTGTAGGTTCTTAGACTATATTCCTTTTGTTTGAGATAGATGACTGCTTATAATAAAAATATGCTTTGAAAAAAACAATGAAGAGAGTTGTGCCACAAGTGGCTCCATACCCAATAAATTATTCTTGTTGGTTTTGTCATTTAAATTAGCTTGGATAAGGAACAAGCAATGAAGGAATATAAACCTCTCCAATGTTAAGAAGTGACTCAAAATTTTAGGAGTTTGAGGTTGTTGGTATGGAAAGATTAGGTCTACTACTCTTATATGATTTTTTTCCTATCTTATCTCTTTTTAGTTTTAGTATGTTAGGCATAATCATAAGATTAATTAAAGTGTATTTCTTATTATGTTGTGTCTTGTAGAAGTCTTTTTAAATGTTGTTTTACTTTAATAAATATACAGAAGTTGAATAACTTTAAGTATTTAAGTTTCAATACAAATACAATTTCCATCTTAAATTATTTTTTATTACTTTGTTTTTCGATAAAGTGTTATCAGAACTAGGTTCATCTTTGACTAAGTAAACAAAAGAGTAAAACTTGAGAGATGAGTTTTTTTTTAAAAGATGGTTGTAAACAAGTTTTTAGTTCCACAGTTGCTCATCCTAGTATTTAACAAAAATAAGTATCATTTTTAGAGTGTAAAAGATGAGGATGTTGTTTACGTTGTAAGACTTACGGAAGCTTATTGAAGAAAAATATGTAGATCTTAAAGAAGCTGTAAGGTTGAAAGAGAATAGGACAAAGGAAAGCATGTTAAATCACTAAGAACATATTGAGAAGAAAAATTTCCTTTGTAAATGTTTATCTCATTTTATGAAGAGCCTATGATTCATAAAGAACTCAGCACTCCATGGTAGAAATGGTACAAAGTATGCTATAAGAAAAAGGATTGCCAATATAATTTTTAGGAGAAGTTGTTGGTACAATTGTTTACATATTGAACATTTCACCTACTAGGGTAATTCCATATTAGACACCATATGAAATTTGGATAGTTAGAAGACTAGAGATAAGTCATTTAAAGGTTTTTAGACGTGTTGTTTATACTCTGATTAACTCTCAAATTCATAGCAAATTGGATAAAAAGATATAAAATGTATTTTTTTCATACTCCACCAACTTAAAGGCATACAGGCTCTACAACTTTAGACATGGAAAAATCATAATCATATGAATATGATCTTTTATAAGGAAGGAAGATGCATTTGGAAAAAAGAGAAAAAAACGTTTATTCAATTTGAGGAATTAGTTGCTAAAGAAGAGCAATCCACTAATGAGACTAGCTTGAAACCCCACATATCACCCCTAACAAATTTACTACTTGAAAACCTGCGACCTCTAAAATAACTATTTTGTTAAGTAGTGGAACATCCTTAAGCTCACCAAGTTCAATTGAAGGAGGGGCACAAGGATACACATCCTTTTTATATATATGTATATATGTACATATATATAAGAAAATGGAAGCTTTATATATGGCCAATCCTAGTTCCGTTAAAGAAGCATGGAGAAAGATAAATGGAGGTAGGCTATAAAGGAGACATTAATGGAAATTGGAAAGAATGACACATGGGAACTGGTTGAATTACCAAAAGTTAAGATGCAATAAGGGTAAAATAGGTGTAGGACTAAGTATAATGTTGATGAAAGAAGCTTAAGTTGGAGAACCATAAAACCTAAAAAAACTCCATAAATGAATGTAAAACCTATCTCAACTTTAAGACTCTCTACTAAGATTGTAAAACTTCTTTTGATTTAATCACAAGAAGAACCTCAAGATAGAGTTTTGAAAAACTTTTCTATATAGGTAGAATTCAGTTGATACAATCTATTCTCAATGGAATGCATATATATTGGAGCTCTTATGTTGCTATCCATATCAGAATCATAAAGACATAAAGAGGGTATTTAGGAACTTTCGATAGACTGTGTTAACCACCCTGAAGGGTTTCCCTAAAGTTAAATGGTTTGAAGTCTATACACCTGAAAGGGAGGGGGGTTAGGACTAACATCTTTGAGAGATACAAATAAGGCATTAATGGAAAAAAATGATTTGGGATCTATACAATAAGAATGAAACCTTGTGGGTAAAATGGATGAGTGAAGAATATATAAGAAATGCAAACTTATGGACAATCCAACTCCTCTTTAGCTACAAAAATATATTTTAAGCTTAAGAGAAGAAGTAAAGATGGAAATAAAACACATAATAGGCAATATGGAACAAACCAGTTTCTGGTTTGGTCCTCCTAAAGGATTCTAAGGTTAGTGCAACTATCCTAAACAATCAATAATGAGTTTAAATTTTATCTTCCATTTCTTCCTCACATACATTCCTAATCAAGAAAGAGAGGACAGAGTAATTTGGACTAAATATCCTACTAAGAGATTCTCATTTGGATCTTGCATAAACCTTTTCAATTCACCAAGTGAAGAGATTTTATCATATGACATAGTTTAGTTCATAAAATAGAGTACAAAAGTATGCCTTTATAATATAGCTAAGCATCAAAATAGGCTTCCCACTTTTGATAAAATGAAGTGGGTAACTTCTAGAAAATGTTTGCTCTGTAACTTATTTAATGAATCAAGAGGTTATTTATTTTTCTCATATGAGTATACCAAAAGATATTGGATAATATGCTACAAAGACTAAACTGTACTTTTAGACCCACCAAAATGGAAGACACTGTTAATTAGATCTTGACAATGAACAATAACCTTAGTGAGACAACAGTAACCAAGCAAGTAGTTAATCTATTCACCTACGAGACTTGAAAAGAAAGGAACATAAGAAGAATACATAACAATAAATAAGACAAAAAAACACTAGAATACCATATATTAGGAAATGTTCGGGAAATCATCATCATAAAGAAGCTACATCTCTACATCAACCCATCAATCAAACAAAGATAGAAACCTTCCATAACTTACAAGTAGTTAAATTATCCAGAGAAAAAGGGGGAATATGAAAACAACCATAACGATTCTAAAGGGCATTCAGTAATTAAAAATCTAGAGCAAAGAAGAAGCACAATACAAGAGGAGAATAATCTAAAATAAGCACACAAAAAATATTAAGTAGTTTCAATTGAACTTTGGTTGACCACTAAATATGAAGGGATAATTAGGTAAGAAGAAAAAATATTACCCTAGAGGAAAAAAAACCCTAGAGGATAAGAAATTTAAGGAGTTAACATCTAATTCAAGGCAAAATAAAATTGAAGAAAGAACTATTAAAGAAAGAAAGAGAGATCTTTCAAATAAACTCAGAGGAAGAGAAACGGAAGAATCGAAACGTGAAATAGCAAGTTCATAGACAATTAAAAATACCTTAAGCAAATTGTAATTTATAGATCATGTGAAATCAATTTGTGGAGAGTACAGTAATAGGAATTCATTAATCATGCAGAACCGATCTGAAAAGTGTAACACTAACAAAGAATAAACAAATTAGAGTAAGAAACATTGAGAGGCAGAAGAAAAACCAAAAGCCTATAAAAGTATAAGTTGAGCTTAAGAAAGCTCATGTTCATTTCTCTCTTAAACCTTTGTCCTTATAGGTTACTATTCCCTCTCTGAAACTCACACCTTCATCATTTGGCAATCATTTTCAAGGTCTAGGGCTTTACAGAAAGCTCTCAAGCTATTTTAAAAAATTCCTTAACTTGTTTCTTAAAAATCGACATGAATTTGAAGGAATCATGACTGGAAGTTTCGGTTCATTTAGGTAAGTCACCGATCTCTTTTTTAGTCATTTTTGGGCAAAAATAACACCAATAAGATGTCTAACATCCCTAAAAACATAGGAAAGGAGGGAAACTCGAGACCAATCGATCCATTTTACTGGTGAATTGAAATGGGTTACCTATGAGCTTTGATCCTGTGATTCCTACAAACTCGAAGGAGTTTTGACATGAGACCAGTGCCATTGGATTCCTGGAGGTGAGTTTGTCATTTCTGGGTAGGTGGTGAAAGTCATCATCCATTTTGTGCCAATGTGTGTACCCCATGCTCTAGTGACCTGGTGATTTTTCTACCAGCTCAGAATGGTCAAAACTAAATTTAAAAACTTCCAAATATTTTGTAGATCAATTTTCATAAAAGTAAAATATTAAAATTCTTACATTAGTTTATGAGATAAAAATTTGAAAAAAGTTATGTTTTTATAAAAATGCATGAATTTGATTAAATTGAGTAGTTGCTGATTAGTATTGAGATATCTAGATTTATTGAGTTTAAATGAGGGTGTATGGATTAGAAACTGGTATATTTGAATTATGATTAGATTTATTATAAATTTTTGCAATGTAAAGATGGACTCAATTGGGCATGGACTTATAGTTTGGAGGCCTAAATTGAGTTGCAATTATTAGTGGTTATAAAAATGTCTTTTCATTGCGAAAATGACCTTTCTTTTGGAAAGGGGATGTTCATTTTATAGGGAAAATTTTGCCAAATTTTCAGTAAGCTCCTCGTAAAATAACATAATCGTTTTTAAATAGAAAAATAGAGCTCCTTAATATTGAGTTGTGGTCTTATTCTCAGCTTTTAAAAACAAATTGATTTACATTTTAAATCCTAATGGTCATTTCTACTTTTTTTTCTATATATCAATCAGAAATGGAACCCTCCACTTCAAAACACTAGGTTCAGTGTAAAAGAGCGCAATCTACTTGTGAGTTAATATTTATGGTTATAAATATACCTTAGAATTTCATATTCATCATGAAAATCACCATCGTTATCATATGCATGCATGGCATTCATACATATGGATTGACACGTGTATACATATTTTGTTGTGCAGTGTTGTGTTCTTTTTGATATGTAATGATGTGGAGGATTATTTTATTATGATTTACCTGATGGGTGTTAATAGGATGTGTGCACAGTGAGTTATTAGTTGGGTATAGATTTGGGTTAGTATTGGATCCATTGATTGAGATATGACACGGTTGGGATGGTTTAATTAGGCTTTCTCTCAAACACCAACCGATATATGGTATATAATAGGCAATGTGATTGTGACGATTCGATGGAGCGTGCTTGTAACACCCCACTCTCGCAAGACCCGAACCCGACATCGATGGTGATATCCGAGTTCGTGCCCCGCGAGGGTGGCA
>JAOQMS010000004.1:7160161-7186891 GCA_027563885.1 Erythroxylum longipes | reverse complement strand
ACTTAAGTTACATGCCAAAAATGCCCTCAATTCATTCTTATGCATTTATTCCATAAACTATTATGCTTAATTTAACGGGAAAAAAATTTCGGGGGCCAACAGATTAAGAGTTAATTTAAGTGCCCAAAATAATCTGGAACCTAAGGGTCGCACATATAAAAGATCGGATGAAAAACAAAGTATGTATGAATGGTTTTAAATAGGCCATGATCGTGGCTCAAAGGGTTGACAAATGTACATAAGTGAGTTCTTCACTTATATATAAGGGGTAAGGGGTCTAGAAGAGTTCTAGAGAGAGAGAGAAGTTGTCTTGAGTCTTCTTAATGTAATTTATGCAATTATTGCATAAATCTAATTGCATGCAAGATATTCTTGATCTATCTCTTCGTTTGAACATTTACTTGAACTCATCAAGCTTGGTTTTCTAACCACCCTTACACACTGCTTCTTGTTCCTCTTTGTGTGTTCTTGGATGATTAAGGAAGGGTTTGGTATTTGCAACAACCCAAATAAGGAGAAGAATCAAGAAAGGAGGAGAATTAAAAGGTACAAGTGTTTAAATTTCATGTTCTTATAATTTGTCTATACATGTATGTATGTTTTTCGATTTCTGGGTTGTCATGAAGTCAGAATTCAGATTCTGATACTTTCGCTGCATTGTCATGCATGTGATGCATGAATCCATGGCACCCCAACATGTTAAGTATTTTAAACCCATTCGAAATTTTTTTAAAGCATCCAATAAATAACTATTGACCCTAATTTGAGTATTTTATGGTCAATTTGATGACAAGATGGTTGTGGAATATTTTAGAATTTAATTCAGTTAGTTGGTGAATTAAATGCATTAAAGGGTGATTTGGTCTTTTTGTATTCATTAAGGGAAATTTGGTCTTTTTATAAGAAGTTAGTGAAATGATGAGTCATTAGAAGAGAACTAATTAAATGGTGACAAGTGGCATGGGTAAAAGTGTAAATATGAGATATTTTGGTAAAGTTGTAATTATAAGATGTTATTAAGGACAAAGGTGTAATTATAATGGAAATGGGGAAAAATTGTAATTCAATCAAGCCTTCATCTTCTTTAAACGTTGGTGGCTGTCATTTATGAGAGAAATGTAGAGAAAGAGAGAAAAAAAAAAGAAAAGAAAAGAGAAAGGAGAAGAGAGAGCTACGGTTAAGCTAAAGTGAAGTGATCCAAACCATTTTTCATGCTCTTCTACCTCCAATTAAGCATCCAATAAAGTTCCATGGTCATTCAAGTGAAGAAGAAGAAGAAAATGGGTTGGTAAGCTTACTAATCTTGTTGAAAAATCTGATTTGTTAGGTTATAGGTTAGATTTGATGTAATATCAAGGTTTTATTGCATTAAAAGCAATTCAGAGAAGAAAACCACGTGGATCAAGTGTATGGATCCTTGGTAATACTTGGTTAAAAGGTGAGATATATTGCCTAAAGTGTCTTATGTTGTTATTTGGTGATTTACAAGTAATGAATGTCATTAGGAAGTTAGTTTAATTATGAAAGAATGAAAGAAAAACTATGGAAACGACATTTGGTTTTGGTTGAAATTTGGCCTAGAGAGCTTGATTTTGTAAAAACATTAATGACATTTTATGGCTTAAATGTGTGTACTAAAATGTCATGGAAGTGAATTTAAATACATTTTTAGGTGTTAGAAATCAAATGGAATTGAATTGGAAGAGTTCAATGTATAATATGTTAAGTTTAACCTTAAAGACATTTTTGGTATAAAAGCATAATTATGATGTAATGACCATGTGAATGTGATTAAAGATGGCCATTAAGTGTATTTGTGGTATTGGAATTATTAAATGAAGTGTTATGTTATTATTTGGAGAAAAATTAGTATATGGAGTGTATAAGGAAAGTAATGAAGTTGACATGGTTTATGGTATATTTATTGAAAAATGTATTAAGGAGTTGAATGTATTAGTATTAGGTTTTTGGATCAAAAAACGAAGCCAACTGAAGGGTTTCGAAGTGGTGAAAAGGAAACTAGCAAAATGTAAGTGTATTTTAATTATTTTATATGACTAAATTCTTTGCAAAAGAATTAATGACATATGAGTGTTCTTTAAATTGATTTTATGAAATTTGTTTTCATTTGATTATGAAATGAATATTTATGCTGAGTTTTATGCAAATGATATTTTATAAGTGAATATTACTAGCATAAGTGTATGCTTTGGCTATATATGAGTTTTAATTTGAGGACTAAATTTTATGTGATTGGGAATTACATTGAAATAATTCACTTATGAATCCTCCCATACTTGATTTAGAAAATAAGATGAGTTGTAAATGTAAGAGTTAATTTTGCCTATGGTACATCGGTAGGCTTTATACATGTTATTATACCGGTATATTTATGACGGTTAACCTATTACGGGTAAGCGATGTAGAACCAACTCCATAAATAATAGTGAACCAGTTACAAGTAAGCAATGTAAAACCAACTTCGTGACTTGTTACAGGTAAGCGATGCAGAACTAGCTCCGTAACTACCGATCTCTATCGGTTAACCTATTATGGGTAAGCGATGCAGAACTAGTTCTTTAAAGTGGTTAATCAGTCATAAGTAAGCGATGTAGAACTGGCTCTATGACTTTATGCCTAGTGTACCGTATGGTAAAGAAACTTATGGTGAGCTATGTTGAGTAAGGAAAGTCATGAAAATAGTAATGTTGCCACTATTTATGTTAAAAGTGATTTGAGAGGTACCGTATGGTACCAATGCTAGTGGTTGGCTTATTTTTCAGTATTAAAGTTTTCAGAAAACTTATTTCCACCACTGTTTATTGATTAAGGAAAATGAGAAATGGAAACTTTTATATGATAAGTTTAATTTTGAAAAACATTTCGCAATAGTTTTTCAAAAAAATTGAAATTTTGTTTTACGAAATGTTATGTTATTACCAAATTTGATGATATATGAATAAATTGTTATGGAAAATGTTTTACCATAAGCTTTATGATTGTATGAGATATTGTAGTTATATTGTTATGAAAAGTTAAATTTCCCTATAAACTAATTACACTCACTGAGCTCATTTAGCTCATCCTTATTTTTATGTTTTTGAACAAATCGCCCCAGGTATGTGTATAAGTGCTGCAGTAATTGGGACTCCTCCTTAAGATTAGTTGTATTGTCGGATGTTGCTGTGCTTGTGTCGTTTTGCTATATACATTTGTGTAAAAAAAAAGATGTTTATAAAAGATTTTAAATGAAATGCATGAATATGTCTTAGCTTTTAAAAGTTTATTAAAGTGACTATTGATAATTATTTGTTTGGGTTGTTTGTGAGTGAACTTAAAGTCTAAAATTTGTAGTTGAGAAATTGGTGTGAATATAGAAATATTTTCAACTTTTACAGGGCTTTTAAAAATTTTGAGAATGTTAAAATGCAATCGTTATTCTGTCGAAATTTTCAATAAAATGATAGAAACAAAAAATTTCCACTATTTTTGACGCATTTAATTATTAAGCATAAAAGGTTTTAAATAGTTGAACAACTTAGCTTTAAAGGAATCCTTCGATCGAGCCAGTTATTGATTGGAAGGCTACCGTGGGTCATTGGGAGGCCTCCACTCGGGTTCCAAAAGGGGAACTCCGGAATGGGTCCTTTCATGGTACATGAAAGGTATCATGATTGTGGTGATTCGGTCGAGCTTTCTCTCGGACAACAATCATGTCATAGTGAGGTTTTAGCAGTTTGATTGAGTGTGGCTCAAGAACGATAGTCCACTACATTGGACTAAATGACTCATGTGGAATAAAAGAATCCCTATGACTATAATTTTTGGGTAAGAGGTATGTTATAAGGTCAGTTGTCAGTCCTCCACTATTAATTGTGATTTGTGATTGTGATGATTATGTGACATGATATTGGTATGCAAAATGCATTCATGTTTATGAACAAAATCATTATGTTATGAAATTGCATTTATGTATATAATACATTATAAATATATTTGTATCATTTGAAATCCTTAGAAGTGCATAACATAACCATAGTATTAATTCAATCAGTAAGACCTGACTCGCCTAGACTATTTTTCAGGATCTTCTTTTCATATCTCTTTTAACAAGGTACTTCGTCGATTTTCTTCCTCTCTGACGATTTGATGTATGTTTGTTAGTGACATTTGACTCTAGAGCCAAAGTAGTCTTGTATATGTTAGATTTCCCTAGTATTAACTGTCTCAATATTGTAGCAAACTGAGGATTGCATATTGTCAGAACTGTTTGATTTTTACAATTATGAGTTTGATCATTTTGAAATTTTATCTTTATTATAGATATAGGGATTTGATAGTATTTTACGCTTGCTAAGAGTCCAATAAACTTTGAGTTTATTGCTCCTTTGGCACTGATCATGGTCCAAGATTGGGGTCATAATACTTCACCCGATTGTTTACACTTATGAATTTAACTTACTATATGTTGTCCTTATTTTGGTAACATACATGTTCTGTAAGTTCACTTCGTGAAGCTTTTATTCATGTACTTTATAAGATAAGGTTTCCTTACCATACTTGGAAATAAATATAAATTAATTTTCAAAAAAGATGATGTTTTCATATTTTGATGGAGTGGAATTTACACCACATCAATATTAAGAAATTAAGAGAATTTATTTCCTTCTCCTTTAAAGAAATTATTTCATTTTTAATTTAATTTAATTTATTATTCAAAAGAAAATATATTAGACAAATAATTTTTTTAGTTATACCAATATTATAATTTAAAATATTTTTCTATCATTAAAAAATTTCATATATTGATGTACAATAAATATAAATATAAATATTTATTTATTAGAATGAATTGAAAACTTACATATTTTAATTGGATATTTCTTTTTCTTTGTACTTTTGTAGGTATTATAAATAATGTAGACGAAGAAAATTTTGTAATAATTCAGCTATCTAGACCCATAGCAATTTCTTGTAAGAACTTTAGGAAAAGTAAAGATTTCTAAGTTTTCAGAAATTTTGAATTCAAAAACAAAAAATAATTTAAAAACTGATTTTTTTTCTTTTGGTACCTCCTTTGCTATTTAGCCATCATACTATATTTAAAAACTTTTTTGATTGTTTTCATAAATTATGAAAATATTAAAAATAAAATAAAAATTTTTAATAGAAAATCAACTATTAAGTATTTTAGATAAATTCACAAATGAATAAGAAAATTTTTATTACAAAAAACTCTTAATACAATTACATTTATCACCCATAAATTACAACAACAAGAAATTAGAATCAGATCAGGTCTCTCCTTCATAGAAGCTCAAAGCAAAGACAATTAGACATGTAATAGCAACAAATAAATAATAGAATCAATAGTGTAGTATGAACGTAAGAACAAATCTTAATAACCAGGGGTTGATGCAGGCTCCGACGTGTAGAAGAAAGGCCCGACAGAGAACAACTTGATCTTCTTCTCAGCTAGGACACGGTAAGTAGAGAGGAGCGCACCACTGATCCCCTTGTTGACGTCAGTTGGGAGATTGCAGGTGTCCAATGGCGATCTTTCAAGGAAGGCCTTGCAATCTGTAAGCTGCAATTTATCGTCAAGTCCTGATAGTGATAATGTCCTAAAGAAGTACCCTTTAGCATCAGTTTCATCAGTCAAGCATGAGAATGGTGTTGCCTCGTAACCATTTTGGTCCACAGTGGAACATGCTATCCTTGCAACAGCCCCTGTTTGCCAGAGAGATGCAATACTTGTGAGATTTAAAAAAAGTGTCTTTTCTCTTATCGTAACACAAAGGAAGAACTTTTATGCACGGATGCATGAGTTCAAGATATGCAGAAAAGTTTTGTAGATATTACCTTGGATAGGAACATAGTCGGAGCCTGATTTGCATAGTACAAGCCCTTCGATGCCAATAGGAAGAGAGCTTTCTGCTTCTGAGACATCCCCGTAATTCAACACCCCATTGTCTAACTTTGGTACGGTTACTTTTAGTCCAAGATATGGTTTTGGCCCATTCCCATAGTCAGGTGTCACTCCACTGGATTCTGTTTTTAGTTCGTCATTCCGTTTGGCATTTCTAGGTGTTGATGTTAAGCTATTGTCGCTTGTTGTATCAGGAGTTTGCTTTGAACTAAATTCTTGTTGAGGTTTAGGAACGGTTATTTCTGGCTTCGAATTGTAATCAGTTTCGGCAATGTCGGGTTTTGAGCTTGGATATTTATCCTTCTTGGTAGCGTCTGGTTCTGAATTAGGGTGGTAAGCTGGCTTAACAGTCTCCGATTCGACAGCATCAGGGTTATAGGAAGGTTTTACATCATCCGATTTAGTACTAGGGGTATTGTAGGGTTTGGCAACATCTGTTGTAGGCTTTGGGCTATAATTCTGTTTAACAAAATCAGCATCGGGTTTTGATTTTGGGATGTCATCGAGCTTAACAGCAAATGGCTTTGGAGTAGCACCGTAATGAGGCTTAGTAACATCTGGTGTTGGTTTTGACGTGTAATCTGGTTTGACAGCCTCTGGTGATGTTTTGCGGCTGTAATCTGTCCTAACAACATCTGATTTAACTTCATCTGATGATGATTTGGAGTTGTAATCTTGTTTGACTTCATCTTTCTTAGGTCTTGGGGCATTTTCTTGTTGGACTGTGTATGACGTTGGCTCATTGTTTGCTTTTACGGTGTATGGTGCTGCTGGATCTTGTGTTGGCTGATAGCTCGGCTTGACACTGTCCGTCCCCGTGCCGTAGCCGTAATCCCTTGCAGAGTTGACCAACAATGGCAGAAGGAGGACGGAAATCGCAAGAAAAAGACAGTTAAGAGCCATTGCTGCTAGATTATTGATAGAGAAGAATGGAACAATTGACTGTTGATGAGCAGGACAAGGAAGACTGAGGGATTTTATAGGCATCGTTCTCCTCTAATATAATGAAATATATTATTGCATGTCCTAAGAGACTTGTTGCACTACAAGTAATAAACGTGCGTGCTAACCGAAGTGTGGGCTTGTCTCATGCGCAACGTGACGAGCACAATAGTGTGCAGAGCATCCAAATATCTCATAAGTATGCGTTGGAGAAATTCTTCTGTTGATAATTAGATGACGCCTTTCAGGTTTGACCATAATCAAGCACACGTTAAGGAGATCTTCTCTGAGATATGTACGGAATTGGAGAAAGAAGCTACCTTGGGCGAGGTGTATTGGTGCCAGCTCACTAACTGAAGTTCATTCCAGAAAAGATTCTTGATGATATTATTAATTACTTAGATAATGTTGTTGCCCATAATCTAGTTGTAATTAGTAGATGATTCTCTTTGGAAGTAGATGTACTTGGAGACATGTAGAACTCTTATGTTAAACTTAATCCTGATTCACTTGCAAACTTACCATATCGACGCATGTACTCTAAAACATTGTTGAAGGTAGGTTTTGTTGGCGTGAGCAATTTAAGGATGTAAAATCTGTTGTCGACTTTGACAGATTGTGTAAATGACTTGTTTACTTATTTGTAATTAATTGTCTTATGCTTAGGCTATAAAATAGGATCTTGTTGTATAACAATTAGTATAAATATGTAGGCTGTAATCCCTTGAAAGAATATATAGAATTATTCTCTGTTACCTTTTCTATATGGCATCAGAGCAATACCTAACGTAGAAATTGACATTTGCAACCATAACTGGACAAGACCCCTCTTCTTCTATCATCCCTCACGAATCTCGAATCATTGTTTAAGACAATACCCCTTTTCCTTCTAGAATCATCTTAGATGATACAAATTATCCGTTATGGTCGCAACTTATGGAGATGCATATTAGAGCTCAAAACAAATCAAGATTCCTTATAGGTACAACACCAAAACCTATAAGGAACAACACCAAAACCACCTGCAGATGACAAGCTATTGGAAACCTGATTGATTGATAATAACCGGGTTAAGAGTTGGCTTATTGATTCTATGAGTCCGCTTTTGATGCAACGATTCATCCGTCTTCAAACAGCCAAAGAAATATGGGAAGCTGTCGCAAAGACGCTTTATGACGGCTCATATGAAACACAACTTTTTGAACTGAATCAGAGATCGTTTACCACTCACCAAAATGGTAGACCCTTATCTTTATATTACAATGAACTGATTGCCATATTTCAAGAAATTGATGCTCGTGTTCAGACACAAGAAGATAATGCTGCTGTAATCATAACGCTGCATAAGTATATAACCCGACTTCGAGTGCATATATTTGTGGCTGCTCTTGACCCAGAATTCAATCAAGCTCGAAGTGAAATTTTGAGAAAAGATCTACCTCTTGATCTCGAGTCATGTTATGCATATGCTCGCAAAGATCACAATCAGAGGCAAACTGTGGAGGAACCTAAAGTTCAGTCAGATGGTATGGTTCACCTGACTACCTGTATACGCCATACAAATTCCCAACAAGTTAAAGGAAAAAGGTCTGGCACTAAAGGAAATAAATATACTTGCACTCATAGTGGTGAGGAGGGACATTCCAAACAACGTTGCTGTGAAATTATAGGGTATCCAAAATGGTGGGGATTTTACAAAGAAACCATGAAAGAAAATTGGACTAGCTGCTGTTACTACCATAACAAATGAGGAAGTAATTGTATCTACGTCAAATACAGTTGCAGCACATGTTACCAAGGCTGATAATCCAGGTCTGTCCAACACTTATCTTGCTATGAATGATGCATGGATTATTGATATAGGTGTTACTGACCACATGACAAATGATTCTACCCATCTTTCATCTATTCGTTCTTCAACTTAACCTCACATACTCACTGCTAATGGAGGAGTTACACCAGTTATTAGCGAAGGATCAGTACTTATGTAAAATTCCATTAATCTTGATATTGTGCTTGTAGTTCCTTCTCTTTCTTCCAATCTTTTATCTATTAGCAAAATCACAAAAGCTTTGAATTGTATTGCAATTTTTTGGCCTGATAAATGTGTTTTTCAGGATATTGCAACACAATGGACTCTTGGCTATGGTATTAGACATGGAAACTTGTACTATCTTGACTTGGACACTTCAAACAATCAAATACATGGTCAACCAAATAATACTGGCAGGAGTCATGGAAACAAGGATATGGCGTGGTTAAGGCATCGTTACCTTGGTCATCTATCATTTAATTATCTCTACAAATTGAAGCCAAGTTTGTTTTCACATACAAATTCTAAGTTTAATTGTGACATTTGTGAGATGGCTAAGAGCCATCGAATTTCCTATCTACCTAGTTATAATAAAAGTACTACCCCTTTTATGACTATCCATTTTGATGTTTGGCGACCTGCTCAAATCCCTACACTATCTGGTGCTCGTTATTTTTTGACATTTATTGATGAGTGTACTCGTATGATTTGGATCTCTCTTCTGCGAAACAAGGGCGATGTTTGTTCTGTTTTTCAGGATCTATATCGAATGGTGATTTCTCAGTATCAATGCCGAATTCAAGTTCTTCAATCTGACAATGGTGGGGAGTATATAAATTCTAACATGGAGATTTTTTGTCAAAAAAATGGTATTCGACACCAAACTTCATGTACTGGTACACCGCAACAAAACGGTTTGACAGAACGGAAGAATCGCTAAATTCTTGAGGTTGTTCGAGCTTCCTTATTTGGAATGAAAGTGCCTCGGGAGTATAGGGGTAAAGCTGTTCGCTCTGTGGCATATCTTATTAATCAGATGCCATCGCAAGTCATTGATTTCAAAACACCACATCAAAAACTCCACGAACTTGTCTCCATACCAATTGGTCTGAATCTTGAACCACGTGTGTTTGGTTGTATTGCATATGTACATCGGGTTACAGGTAAACTAGATCCACGAGCTGTCCGTTACATATTTGTTAGGTATGTAGATTTTGAAAAAGGATATCGGTGTTATGATCCTAATGAAAACAAAATGTATGTGACCTGAGATTTTACATTCCATAAAGATATTCCTTTTTTTTGGTGGTCATGAGTGCTCTCTTTAGGGGGAGACAACACTTAATTTAGGTGAAGACAACATTAATGAAAGTTTCTAGGAACAAGAAAAAATTGATATACAACCAGATGTTGAACTTTCAAATATTGATACACATCCTGACTTTGTACATCCTGAGAATGTTAATGGCACTCATGAGAATCAAGATATTACAATTTCCCATGTCACACCAATGGTTATAGAAATTTCGAATGAGTCTCCTCAGGTAACATCATTACCTTCATCTCTTTTAATACATGATGAAAATCAAGATATTACAATTTCCCAAGCCACGCCAATGGCTATAAAAATTTTGAATGAGTCTCCTTAAGTAACATCATTACCTTCATCTCCTTTAATACATGATTCAACTCCTTTTAAAGCTGAACCAAGATATCTGATTAGGATATAAAGAGATGAATTCCAAAAATTCAATATGATCCTAATTTTAAAGCTAAGACTAAATACCCCATTAACAATTATACCTCCTCTCATCATTTGTCAAAGTCTCATGCACTTATTGTAAATCAATTATCTCATGTATCCATTCCAAGTAACGTGCAGGAAGTATTGATGGATTCAAAATGGAAGAAAGCTATGAATGATGAAATGGAAGCCTTATAGAAGAATCACACATGGGAACTTGTATCGCTGCCCTTAAGGAAGAAAATAGTAAGGTGCAGGTGGATTTTTACACTTAAACTCAATCCAAATGGAAACATAGATCGCTATAAGGCAAAGGGTACACACAGAAGTATGGAATTGATTATGGGGATACATTTGCTCCTGTAGCAAAAATAAATACCATACAAGTTCTCATTTCCATAGTAGCAAATCAAGATTGGCCACTGCAATGATTTGATGTTAAAAATGCATTTCTCAATGGAACTTTTGAAGAAGAAGTATACATAGATCCTCCTTCGAACATAAACTGTGATGGAAAAGTATGCAAACTAAAAAGGGCCTTATACAGATTGAAGCAATCCCCTCGAGCATGGTTTGGAAGGCTCTCAACTCTTATAAAGAAGATTGGGTATAAACAAAGTGATGCTGATCATACTCTCTTCGTCAAACAAGAGTTAAAAAAAGTGACTGATCTTATTGTGTATGTTGACGATATGACTGTTACAGGAAATTACTCAAATGAGATAGCTACCCTCCAAGAAAGCCTTGCGACTGAGTTTGAACTTAAAGATCTTGGGCACTTGAAATATTTCTTAGGCATTGAAGTTATAAGATTGAGCAACGAAATATCTCTTTACCAACGAAAGTATGTGCTAGATTTACTAGCAGAAACTGGGATGCTTAATTGTAAACCCGTTGAAACTCCCATTGAGATGAATCACAAGTTAACCATCCAACAAGACCAAATTCCAACCAACAAGGAGAGGCATCAAAGATTAGTATGGAGGTCAATATACTTATCGCATACACGCCCTGACATTGCGTATGCGGTAAGTACTATAAGCCAATTTATGCATGCACCAAGTAAAGATCATATGGAGGATGTTTATCGGATCCTGTGATACCTAAAATCTTCTCCAGGAAAAGGATTATTTTTTGGTAAAAATGGAGATCAAGAAATCAAGGGATATACAGATGTGGATTGGGCTGGAAGTAAACTGATTGAAAGTCTACATCAGGGTATTTTATGTTTGTTGGAAGTAACTTGGTTACATGGAGAAGTAAAAAGCAAAACATTGTAGCAAGATCAAGTGCAGAGGTAGAATTTCGTGGAATGGCACAAGTTGTCTGTGAATTGCTATGGATAAAACGTATTTTACATGATCTTGGTATATGTCTGTCAAAACCTATGAAGTTATTATGTGATAACAAGGCAGCCATAGCAATTGAATAATCCTGTTTAACATGACAAAACCAAATATATGGAAGTTGATTGGCACTTCATCAAAGACCATCTTGATAAAGGTACAATTAGTCTTCCGTTCGTCACATCAAAAGATCAACTAGCAGATGTTCTAACAAAGGCGGTATCTGGAAAAGATTTTCAACGCTCACTTAACAAGTTAGGAATGAATGACATATATTCACCGACTTGAGGGGGAGTGTTGGCGTGAGCAATTTAAGGGAGTAAAATTTGTTGTAAACTTTGACAGATTGTGTAAATGACTTGTTTACTTATTTGTAATTAATTGTCTTATGTTTAGGCTATAAAATAGGATCTTGTTGTATAAGAATTAGTATAAATATGTAGGCTGTAATCTCCTGAAAGAATATATAGAATTATTCTCTATTACCTTTTCTATAGGTTTGACGTAGGTATTCTCAGAATTTAGTTTTTGTTTTTTTAGCTAAAGAATTAAGAGTGAAGTTATGTTTTTTATTTACCTTCCTTTTTTCTTTTTTATTTTATTTACATAGAATAATAGATGGTTAGGAACTCAAAACCACTCTCATATTTTTTCAAGTTTCTTGATTTAGTTATAAACGACCTAGTGATAGGGAACTAACAAGGGAAGTCTTATGTACTACAAAATGAAGAAGGCAACAGGTATTGGTGAACTTGTGCTTATTAGTATGAATTATGTTCGAAGAGAATTAGGCTCACTACTAAAATCAAACAACAGTATATATTGATAATAAAAACACGTTACTCTCTCTTGAGCTACAACTCATTGTTTTTCTCTCTATTTTCCTCTATTTTTTCCTGCTTTTTGACTCTTACAAACATTACACATACAAGGTTTTTACAGGTGTAAAAGTCGGTTTACTCACCGAATTTGACAGCCTAAAAAACAACTACATTAATACAATTATAATAAATGAATTTGACAGCTAACAAAGTAAAAGACAATAGCTATACCCAATTATCGTATGTAGAAGAACCCATAAGAATTCTATACGGGTTTGTCTTGTAATTCTCCCCCTTAAACTTAACTTTACATGCCAAGCATTTCTTTGAGTTTATGAAAGACATCGGTCTTCAAAGGCTTTATAAAAGTATCTGTAAGTTGATCTTTAGTTCTACAATGAATGAGTTATACAGTTTTATCTTTCACTTGCTCCTGAATAAAATAATATTTCAAGTCTATATGTATGCTTTGGCTATATGACACTAGATTTTTTCCAAGTGATATAATAGATTTATTGTCAATGTATATTGTAATTGGACCTTCTTGTGAGTGATATAACTAGCTCAAAATATTCGTTAACCATATTTCTTGACATTTAAATGCTATTGCAATGGTATACTCGACTTCACATGTCGAGAGAGCAACTATTTGTTGCTTTTTTTATAACCATGAAAATATTATTGACCTAATATGAAATGCATATCTAGAGGCGCTCTTTTGATCATTTAAGTCTCCACCATAATCATTATTTGAATAACCAATCAACTTTAAATCTTAAGAATGTGTATAAAGTAGACTATGATTTATTGTACCTTTAACATATCTTAAAATTCTTTTGGCTAAAATTAAGTGAAATTCTTTTTGCTAAAATTGAGTGATCCTGCTTTGGCTTCTCCATATATCTACTGACCAATCCGATTGCGTAGATAACATCTGGGCATGTCAAAGTAAAGTATCTCAAACTTCTAACTAGACTCTTGAACAGTGCCAGATTTATCAACTCTCTATTTGCATCCATTCTCAATCTTACACTTGTTTTTACTGGCGTAGCCATTGTCTTGTAATCTTTCATTCTAAAATTGTTCAAGATTTGCTCCGTATACTTCTTTTGTGATATAAATATTCCATCTCGCATTTATTTTATCTTGATTCCAAGAAAGTGTAGCGTTTCACTAATATCTGTCATTTCGAATTCATTAGTCATAACTTTATTAAAATCATTGAAGATACTCGGATCATTTCCAATGAAGAGCAGATCATCCATATATAGATACATAATCATAATGTCACCATATTGATTTTTCTTTGTGTATAAGGCATACTCATGTGAGCTTTTTGCAAAACTATTCTTTTGGAAATACTCATCTATTCTCATGTTCCAAGCCCGTGGAGCTTGCTTTAATCCATACAATGCTTTCTTTAGATGATAGACTTTGTCTTCATGTCTTTTTTTAATTATCCTGGTGGTTTCTCAATGTAGAATTCTTCTTCTAGATATCCATTCAAGAAAGCTGATTTCACGTCCATTTGATAAATCTTCAATTTATTTTGTGCTGCTAGTGCTGTAAAAAGTGTAATAGTATCAATTCTTGTAATTGTAGCAAATACTTCTTCATAGTTAATTCCTTTTCTCTGCTTATATCCTTTAACAACTAGTCTTGGCCTGTATTTTTCAACTTTTCCTTCTTGATTAGTTTTTGTCTTATGCACCCACTTAACTCCTATTTCCTTATGTACTTTCATAAGATAATTAGTTCCCATGTGTCATTTCTATTGATTGAAGCAACTTCTTCATTTATGGATTATTCCCATTTCTTATCTTTAATAGCCTATTCTTATGTTAATGGATCACACTCTACCATTAAACAAAACAATGAGTAATCAAATGTTGTCTATACCTGTTTCGTGGCATCATAGATATCATGTAGACTCTACATTTTTATAGGTGCTCCCCCTAAATCGCTACTGCTACTGCTGCTATATGATGAAGTTGATAGTGTTGATGTAGGAGATGTTAAAGTAGAGTTCTGTGGAAGAGTCTGTTCATCTACTTGTTCATCTTGTGTGTTGGAGTCATCATCTTTATCTTCATCAAAAAATAGTCCTTGAGCTTTCTTATCTTCTTTGTTCCATTTCCAATAATCTACTTCATCAAATTCAAAATATTGAGAGATGTTCACCTTCTTGGTCAAAGGGTTGTACAATCTATATGCCTTACTCCTCTTTTCATAGCCAATAAATATGAACTTTTCACTTTTATCATCTAACTTCTTTCTTTTTTGATCAAGAATATGGGCATATGCAATACACCCAAAATTCTTGAGATGTCCAACTACTGGCTTACTACCACTCCATATTTCATTTGGTGTTCTGAATTTTACACTTTTTGTTAAACACCGATTTAGCAAATAAACAACACATAGAATGACTTCAACCTAGAAAGTTCTTAGTAAATGCTTTCCTTTCACTATGCTTCTCACCATATAAAGATTCGTGCAATTCTTTCTTTTTGGGATGCCATTTTTTTGGGGTGTATATGTAGCTGTGAATTGATGAACAATTCCATGCTATTTACAAAATGTTTCAAATAACTTTTGACGTGTACTCACCTCCTTTATCAGATCTAAGTATCTTTAAATATTGCCCACTTTGTTTTTTTTTTACCGTTGCTTATCAAGAGCTTCTTATTTTTCTTCAAAAATATATACCCAACTTTTTCTGCTGAAATCATCAATAAAGTTAACATAATACCCATTTCCACCAAGTAATGGTATATCAAATGGTCTAGCTATATCTAAATGACCAATCTCCAACTATATTCTAGCTTTCTATGATTTTTCAACTTCAAAACTTTGCCTATGTTGTTTCCCTTTGATGCATGCTTCACATAATTGATCCTATTGATTAATTTCCGGAAGTCTCTTTATCATCTTTGCTTTTAATAGAAATTTTAGAACAATAAGACCAAGATGACCAAACCTTAAATGCCATAACCATGATTCATCTTTAATGACAAACTTTATGCACTTCAGTACTTTTTACTGAGTATCAAGTGTTAAAAAACGATTCTTTTTTATATCAACTTTAGCAATTAATTCTCTACCTTTGTTGATAACAAGAGAGCAATCCTTCAAGTGTATGTCATATCATTTTTTTGGGAGCTAACCAAGGCTGATAATATTGCTTCTTAACACAGGCACATAATAAACATCATATACATACCTCTTGTCTCCATTTTTTAAGGTAGTCATAAGTTAACCTTTACCTTTCACTGGAATTTTTGATAAGTCATTGAAAGTAACTTCTTGTTTGATGTTCTCATCCAATTTTGTAAATAGCTCTTTTCACCCACACATATGGTTGCTAGCACCAGTGTCAAGACACCAAAAATTTATCTTGCACTCTTCATTTCCTTTGAATGTTAAGAAAATATCCAAATCAATTTCTTTATATTCTATTGCTGTAAAATGATTTATTTCCTCCTTCGTAGCGGTTGATATACACTCATAACTAAAATGGCCATTCTTTTTACAATTATAAAATTGAACTTATGATTTATTACCTCGTTATTGAAAATCGCCTTTTCTTTGATTTCAGAATCCTTGACCACGATCGTATATTTTATAGCCTTCATTTGTTTGGCCTACTTCAAAAGAGTTCCTACACATCCACTTCTATAGGAACCTCTTTAGCCACCTCGATTTCCTCTACCTTGTTGATAACTGTCGCTAGTTTGATTGCCACCAATAGATAACTTGCTTTGCAAAGCTTGTTCCAAATCATCAGTATTTTCATTTTTTATCACTCTCAGCTTATAAGCTTGAAGAGATCCTATAAGCTCATCAATAAAGATTTGTGACAAATCCTTTGATTCTTTAATGGTAGGGACGACATAATCAAATTTTCTTGTTAGTGAAAGTAAGAGTTTTTCCATCACCCTAACATTGTCAAGAACTTTCCAATTTATTTTCATCTTATTTGCCACCATTTTAGATTAGTAATATAGTCACTAATTTTTTCGAAACGCTATATTTTTAATGTTACAAATTCAGTTCTAAGAGATTAGAGCCATACCTTTTTAGCTTTTTTGACTCCTTCAACAAATTTCTATAGAGTTTCCCATGCGCTCTTTGATGTTTTTACATTTGATATTTTTCAAATGTTGATTCATCAACTCCTTGAAACATGAAAAAAGGCTTTCTTGTCCTTCTTGCATGATTCCTTAAGTGATGTCCTTTGCTTGTTGGATAAAGATGCTTCGATGGTCATATCTTCAGGCTCAGTGTAACCCTCTTCAACAATCTCCCACAAATCTTGTAATATGAGCAGTACCTTCATTTGGATGCTTTAGTTTTCGTAATTTGTCTTTGTTAATTTTGGAATTTGAGGCTGAATCATATTGGCCATTTTTCACATCTTTGAAATGTAGTCACGAACTTGGCTTTGATACCACTGATTGAAAGAGAAGTAGACTCACTACTAAAATCGAACAACAATATATATTGATAATAAAACATGTTACACTCTCTTAAGCTGCAACTCTTTGTTTTTCTCTCTATTTTCCTTTTTTTTTTGCTTTTAAACATACAAGGTTTTTATAGGTGTGAAGGTCGGTTTACTCACCAACTTTGACAGCCCAAAAATCTACACTAATACAACTACAGTAAATGAATTTGATAGCTAACAAAGTAAAAGATAATACCTATACTCAACTGTCGTATCTAGAAGAACCCATAAGAATCTTGTATAGGTTTGCCTTCTAACAAATTACCCTTTAAGTTTTATCTAAATGCCCTATTAGTAGGACTTTATAAGCCTAATATTCTCATGTGAATGACATCAGTCATTTTTTAAGATATCTAAAGAGTTTCTAGTGAGAGACACGTCGTTGGATGAGTTAACCTTTTGAATTTCTGACAGACTATCGCTAGGCCTCACATTTAAACTTTTCAATTTCTAACAACCTATCGCTAAGCCTCACATTTAACCTTTTCAATTTCTAATAACCTATCACTAAACCTCACATTAAACTCTTACAGATGTTTCAACATAAAGTGGAGATTCTAAATGATGGAGAAACAGTTGGAGGCTTTGGAAAGTGGAGAGGTATATTATTCTCGATTGTCCAAATATGACACATTCAAATCACTAAGAATGTCTATAAATATGACTCTTACGTCACATTATGGAAAACACATCATAATCATCTCCATTTTATAACTCCTTTGTCCAGATATTTTCCTTTAAAATTGATTCATTCTTTCTTTGAGTTTCTGAATACTTTTCAAGAAATGTCATATTTCGATAGCTCAATTTGTACTAGTTTATTTTATTTAATCAAGAATGAAAAAGGTCTATGGTTTTTAACACTATAAGTCAACATGAATGGTTGAAGGCAGTTGTTGTTAAGTCATCGTTCCTCATGTTAGGACAACGACAAAGTTTAAGGTTGAAAGCCATGTAGGAAGGGTTATGGTATGTGATTTTGAAAAGTATGTCAAGTTTCATCATTACCTCATATACTAGTATTAGGTTGTCTCTATCCTATCTGAGAGAGCTTGCTTTTTCAAGTTAACAATAATAGTGTCTGTTAAGATAATTTTAGATGTAGGATAAAGCTACTATTAAACACCTTCTCTCATTATATGTTAGAATAATGGGACATTAATCTTACTATAGTCTTGTTTAGGTTGATGCACTAAATTTTTCTCTTGGAAAAACTTGTAAGTAGGTAAATTTTAAACACCATGTCTGGAATGTTTCTTAGCAAACTACCAAACAGATGTGTAGGTCGAAGAATTGTTTATTGCTTTTATATATAAAGGATGAGAGTAAGTAGGGTTTTAGCCATGTTTAATGTGAAGTAAATCTAAGCTTTAACAAAAGACAGAGATTTATATACTTTTCTAATCTCTTATGAACAAATATTATTGGAATTAAAGAATCCCCTTCCTTTAAAGGAGATGTTATTAAAGGAAGAAGTCTTAATAAAGGTTGGTTTTATGGATTAAAAGGCTTATAGGTTCTTTTACTATATGCCTTTAGGTTGAGGTAGATGACTGCATGCAATATAAAAGATGCTTTTAAGAATCTAGTGAAGAGAGTTATGCCATAAGAGGCTCTATACCTAATAAGTTATTCTTGTTAGTTATGTGATTTAAATAAGCTTGCTTAAGGAATAAGCAATGAAGGAATCTGAACCTCTCCAATGTTGAGAAGTGATTCAAAATTTTAGTGAGTTTGAGGTTGCCAACTTGGAAAGATAGGGTTTGCCACTCTTATATGAGTTTTTCTTATCTTTTCTCTTTTCTCTTTTAGCATGTCAGGCATAATCACAAAATTAGTTGAAGTTTGTTTGTTATTAAGATGTGCTTTGTAGAAGCCTATTTAAATGTTATTTTACTTCAATAAATATGTGGAAGTTAAATAACATTAATTATATGAGTTTTAGTGCAAATAGAATTTTCATATTAAATTCTTATTACTTGCTCTATCTTTTGACAAAGTGGTGTTACAACTACTAAATCTTTGGCTAGGTAATCGAAAGAGGAAAACTTGACAGACGATTTTTTTTAAGGATGGTTCCAAACAAGTTTTTAGTTTCACAACTAATCATCTTAGTATTTAATAAAGATAAGTAACATTTTTAGAGCGTAAAGATGAAGATGTTGTTCAAATTGTAAGATTTGTAGGAGCTTATTAAAGAATAGTATGTAGATCTCGACGAAGCTGCTAGATTGAAAGAGAAGAGGAAAAAGGGAAGCAGATAAAGCATCAAGATGATATCGAGAAGAAGAATTTTCTTTGTAAATGCTTAGCTCATGAGTAATTGAACATAAGAATCAAACTATGTTAGAAATGGTGCAAAGTATGCTCTAAGGAAAAGGATTACAAACAGAATTTTGGGGAGAAGTTGTTGCTACAAGTGTTTTCCTATTGAACATTTCTCCCATTAGGGTAGTTCCAAATTAGACACAGATGAAGTTTGGATAGATAGAAGACCAGGGGTAAGTCACTTAAAGGTTTTTGAGCATGTTGGTTATACTCTGGTTAACACTCAACAAATTGGATGAGAAAGACATAAGATATAGTTTTTTGGTTAGTCCACCAACTTAAAAGCATAAAAGCTCTACAACCTTATAAAAGAAAAAAATCATAATCATAGTAATATGATCTTTAATAAGGAAGGAAGATGCATTTGGAGAAAAGAGAAAAAGGGTTTATTCAATTTGAGGAATTTAGCTACTAAAGAAGAGCAATCCACTAATGAGACCACTTTTAAACCCCACTTGACATCTGTAACAGGTTTATTACTTCAAAATTTACAATATCTAGAATAACTAATCTATAAAATAATACAGCATCCTTAGGCTCCTTAAGTTCAACATAAGAAGAGGGGCCACAAGGATACAAATCCTTTAGATATATGTATATATGCAAGCTTTATATATGACCAATCCCAATTCCTTTAAAGAAGCTATAGAGAAAGATGAATGGAGGTAGGTTATAAATGAGGAATTAATGGCAATTAAAAATAATATCATATGGGAACTAGATGAATTACCAAAAGTTAAGAAAGCAATTGGGGTAAAATGGGTGTAGGACTAAGTATAATGCAGATAAGAGTATACAAAAGTACAAAGCATAATTGATGGAAAAAGGATACCCTCAATAATAAGTTATAGACTAAGAATATAATTTGTCACTAGTAACACACTTTAAAACTACAAGAACACATTTAGGTCTTGTTAAGAAATAAAATAGCTATGCATATCAATTTCATGTTAAGATAGCTTTTCTAAATAGGGAATTATAAGAGGAAGCCTATGTAGCATAACCTACATGATTTGTAATTTAAGGTAAAGATGAAGGAGTGTATAAGTTGACAAAGGCACTTAATAGATTAAATTAGGCTCTTAAAGTATAGTATGGGAGGATATACTCTTATTTCAATGAAAATGGATTTAAAAGGGGTAGAAATATGACTACACTCCCTATAAAAAGGGAAGGTAATGATATTTTATTTTGCAGTCTTTACGTAGATTAAATGATCTATTTGAGCTCATTTACTTTAATAATTGACAATTTTTAATAATCATAAGGAAAGAATTCAAAGTATCAAATTTGAGTTTATTGCATTACTTTCTTAACGTAGAAGTGAAGTAGGTTAGGGATGGTTTCTTCATCTCTTAAAAGAAATAAGTATTGAATTTACTAAAGAGGTTCCATATATTGAATTATAAGGTAGCTGATACACTTAAGCATATGAATGAGAAGTTCCAAATGAAGGATGGCATCAAACTAGCTAGTGAACAATATTACAAGATTCTATTAAAAGGACTGATCTATTTAACTTATACTAGGTCTAAAATTTCTTATTCAGTAGGTATAGTGTCTAGGTTTATGCACTTTCATTCGGAGTACCATTTTAAAGCTACAAAATGAATATTGTGTTATATAATAAGGGCTCTCGATTTGGGAATATAGTACAAGCATATGGTGTATTACAAACTAATTGGATACATTGATACTAACTAGGTGGGATGCATAAAGGATAAGAGGAGCACCTTAGGCAACACATCTAGTACCAGATTTGAGGTATTTTTATAGAGTTCAAATAAACATGCCACTATTGCATTATCTATTTAAAAGCTAACTATATGGTAGCAATTACATCACCATATTAGTAATTTGGTAGAGGAGGATGTTAGAAGAACTTGAACAAGAACAAGTGGAACTATAAAGATATACTATGATAATAATGTGACTTTAACTATATTAAATAATCATGTGTATCATAAAAGGATGAAGGACTATATATATCCATAATTAAAGTCCTAGTTATTGAAGAGAAAATGGCTCCATAATACTATGAAAAAAGAAAAAATTACAAATATCTTTATAAAACCTTTGGCAAGAAATAAACATGAATATCTTAGGTCTTTGGTATATGTAATTTTGGATTAAGAGGAAGTGATCCAAAGTTTTAATAGTTCGGAACTATTTGTGTTGGAAAGATTGGATCTACCACTCTTGGATGATTTTTGCTTATTTTCTCTCTTTTTAGTTTTTTACAATAGGTATTATCGTAAGATTAGTTGGATTTTATTTCTTCTTAGTTTTTGCTTTATAGAAGCGTACCTGAAGGTTATTTTACTTTAATAAATATGTGGCAATTGAATTACTCTAAACATATGACTTTTAGTGCAAGCATAATTGCCATCTTTTTTTGTTTATTTATTCAATATCCAAGCCTTTACCAACGGTTCAAAGTAACTACTTCTAAGAACATCTTTAAAGATAAGGGGAAAACAATTAGGCCTAAAGCGAAGGTGCTTACCTAAAGTGGGATATGAAAGATATAGTTTCCATCTTTGAGAAGGTTGTGATTAGAATGCAAATATGTCAAAGTCTAGTTTTACTACAAGATATAAAGGCATTGGAAAATAATTTTTCAAAGGTATTGCTTCAATAACTTAATGCCAACATTACTAAGATATTATTTCTATATTTTTTGCAGGCCTTAAGATATCCTTACAAGTTGCTTTATAGGTGCTTATGTTTAGGGAGGTGATCTTAGAAAGTTTTGAAAAAAGATGGATATACCTTTTTAGATTGAAATTGAGAGATTGTGAAAGTTGAAGTAGGAGTTGAAAAAGCTTGTAGTCTAACTATAAATTATAAGAAGTGAGACCTAAAAGCTCGCAACAAAATCGAGTATTTAACTAGTAAGGAATGCAAGATGAATGTGTAAAGAAAGTCTTTTGATACTTATAATTATGTTGATATAATCACTTCTTTTATTGAGTACTTTGACAAATGCAAAGAACTTATCTAATTAAAGCATTTAACCATCAATGAATAAGTGTTATAAACTTGCTTTATTTTAAGTATACCATCAAGCTTGAATTTGTGTCAAAGTTTGTGTTAAGACTTCACAAATATCTTGAAAGATTTAGGTGGGAGTTTTGAAGATGAAATATTTGAAGGTCAAGAACTTTGATCTTACAAGAAAGGTTCATCACTAACTCTTCTCAATGACTTCGTCTAAAGTTAGTTGATGGGGTGTATTGTGATTGCGCTAATTCTCCCCTAGTCAATCAGGGTGTAATATTTTCATTTACTTTCTCTCATGTTTATATTAGCCTTTAGGACCAAATAGTAATACAATTTCTTTTTCAATCAATCTATCTTATGCTTTTCCTTGAGATACTTTTTGTCTATTTAGTAAAAGAATTCTTGCCTTTTTGAAGAATTAATTAGTAATGATTCTTGATCTTCCAAAGCATTCACACATCAATATTATGAAGTAATTGGTAACATGTGTAAGACTTGCACTTTATCAACATTTTTTGGTTTGACAAAATTTATGATAGTTGTTAAAGATTAAAGATTAAGTAAAAATTCATGCACAATTGCTATGACTACAAGTTTGCAACTTTTGAGTGTATTTTCTCCTTGAATTTTTTTTTATCATGTGACTATCTTAAAGACATTTTTGTATGCTTAGATTATGTTTTTCTTTGCACAAAAATGCCTTAATTATACAATCTTTGTAAAGAAAAATTTGTATCATTTGAGTGCATACCTTGAACAAAAATGTCTTGATTGCTTAATTGATATAAAGTTATATTTGCATCGTTTGAGTGCATTTTACATTGAGCAAAGGCCTATTGATACTATGGGACCTAACTCTTTGCTAATATGAGTGTACAAAAGAGAGGGAAGTAGTGATCTATTGACACATACAAGAATATGGAAAAACTGGCTAGTCTACTCACAAAAAAACACCAATTGATGTATTTATAGACGTACATAAATCTCTTATGTAATTTGACCGTGATTTAATAGTATCACAAGTGATTCTAGCATAAACTCTTTAATACTTATGTTCACTTATGATTTTCTTAGTTGAGAGAATTGAAAGTGAAGTTGTGTTTTCCTTACTTTTTTTTTCTTTCTATTTTACTTATAGAGGATGAGAGGTGTTTAAGAATTAAACGTTACTCATTATATGTGTCTAGTTATTAGATTCTAAGTATGGATATTTAGTTACTTGACAAGGGATGAATGGTGTTCTAAGAGATAAAGTAGACAATTTATATTAGCGTACCAGTAACTTTCTTTCACAAAATATAAGATATGAGACTTTAGGAAATGAGCTTATACTTACTATGAGCATTGTGTTAGTGGCCACTAACCGAAGTTCTTTTTGAAATGATTTTCATTAAAATTGCGATGATACAAAAAATTTTCCCTGTTAGTTGATACAACTGGCTAAAGTCAATATGGTAATTAACTACTAGATTTAGTTTAAAGGAACAATTGAAATAAAAAAGAGTTATTAATCCATGATTTCATACCATATTATATTGTGAAGAATAATAGAAATAAAGCCGTGTTCAAAACTATTTATAGAAAATTTGATTATTTATAATTTTAATCAAGAAAATATCAATAAAAAATGATTTAGGTCAAGTGTCTAACACAAGCTTTACGAAATAAAGAGAAAATTGTCTTTTCTCTTTTTCAAAATTATTCTATTACTCATCTAAATTTATTTTATTTTATGATAAAATTATATTGCCAAAACTATTTAGTTTGAATTATTAAAATATTAAAATACCATTTTTTACTCTTTTATACCATTATAATTTTTTGATATTACGATATAATATATCGTGTGCAAGATTAATTCACAATCTCTTTTTTATGTTAGAGAGAGAACTATAATCTTTCTGTTATTATTGATTAATTTCTAATTCTACGCGGCAACATATGGCCGTAACTTTGACTATAATTTTTTCAAAGTTTTCATAGTTTAACAATTTTCTAATAAATCTAAATTTTTTTCTCGCATAAAATTTAAATATACCTAAAAATTTTAAATTCTTAGTAAACTTTGAGTTATTGTGTAAGTTAAATGCATCATTTCTTTCGTAATATTTTGAACTTCGTTAAGAATACACTACTGATGTAATGCTATAGAAAGAAATTATTTAAAGGAAAAGAAAGTCTAGAACGTAAGAACAATCCTTTTTTTTTTAATTAATAAGACTTGTAATTTCACAATCTCAACCTAAAGCATTTTTTCATTGAAAATTTAGATAAACCCCAATTTTTAAATTTTTATTAAAATTTGAATCAAAAGCAATCGAATACGTTAGATATTTATTAATGAATTTATCTTTGTTCCTTTTTTTATTTACGTCAATCCAAAGTATTTTTTACAGAAAATTTAGAGAAGTCCTAGGTTTTAATTTTTTAATAAAATTTGAATAAAAAGAATATGTTAAAACATATTTTCTTTGTACAAAGTTTTAAATCTTTTGCTATTAAGGCATTATCGAAGGCCAAAATTTATCAACAATCCCTTCCTAATTAATAGAACACAATTTATTATAAATTTCTTTATATAACTACATTAGCTATCACAATTGGAAAAATTAAAAATTAAAAATCAATCAAAATCTTTCTTTCAAGAAAAATTTAAAAAATTCAAACAATCCAAGATTTTAAAATATTTAGTGAATTTTATATCCCTTTTTTCAAAGTTTTAAACTTTTATAAGAAAATTTTAGCTCAAGGTTTATATTTGAGGATTTTGATGATAACTCTATAACAATTAAAAATTCAAATTAGATTTATTTCTTTGTATAAACAAAGATATATTTCTTAAAAGGAAATAAATCATATGAAAAATGTCTTCTTTCTTGTAGGAATTTTAATAAACTTACCTTATTAGAAATGATTCCACAACATCCGGAAGGATCTTACTAATTCGAACAATTAGCTTTGAAATTTTTGATAATGCTTCCCTTAACATTTAAATATTGGAAGATTCCAATAGAGATGATATCGAAGATTCGTTAGATACAAAGTTAACTCAGAATCAAAATGAAGCAACAAGTAGTTGAAGAAAATATCTACTTAAGAAAGAGTCATTGCATTTGGGAACATACAGATTTTCGAAATACTTCAGCAGCATCAATATTCTTTGAAGTTATATCAAACTCCTTGTGCCTTAGAAAGTGAAAACCCTTTATCGAGAGAGAGATTGTTATTCTTTGAGAGCTTACATTGAGTTTACCTTATATTTATTTTTGAGAGCTTGTAGTGGCTTGTTAAACACTTCGAGTGTGGAAGTTTGGATTACTTTGAAAAATATGCACTTGTGGGCTTGGAGAGTGTTGGCCTCCATATTTTTTTTTAGTTAAGCATGATTTAAATAATTATGAGGTTTGGATAAGTGAATTTTTGGGAGTTAAAATTTTTTATTTACTTATTTTTTATTTATGTCTATGTTAGTAGAATTTATGTCTTGGGTTAGTTGAATTAAAGGTAGTAAAAATTCATAAAGGGGTATTTTGGGTGGTTTACTTAAGATTAGAAGCACAAAGGCATTAAAGGAACGACAAGGTGGACTTTTCTCATTCATTAAGGGTAAAATGGGAAAGGAAAGGTGTTTTTTTGTGATTGAGAAGAAGAAAAACGTGGAATAGGTGAAGGAAGAAGTGATATACGAAAATCAAAGTGAGAAAGAGAGGTTTTGGTGAAGTTGAGAAAAGAATAGAGTTTTGGGCTAGGTTTCATCTTTTCTTAGTCTTAAAGAGTGAGTATGAGGTTGCTCAAGAACGGAAAAAGAAAGAGGAAGGGAAGGGAAGAGCTTTCATTAGAGCCAAGAAAATCTTCGTTTGGTGAAGATTCAAGGTAAGTTTATGTTTAATCTTTTGGATTTTTGGATGAATTTTGGTTCAAAGAGCTTAGGAAATGCACAGGTATAAGTATTCTAGGATTAATTTCATGTATAGGTTTCTTTGGTTTTTTCCAATTGGAATGCATTTTTTAATGGAATTTTTTTCAATGTCGAAGGGAGGCAAGAGAGGCAAGAGGAGCTAAAGGAGGGACATCCTTGACCAAGTTTTCAAGCAAGGAAATTAGGTGGGTGACATTTTTATAGTTGAGCAATAAGCTATTAAAGTTTCTTTCAATAAATGGAATTAAATGATTTCCAACTTCCTTGAAAATGTCCTTTTATTGTGCTTTAAAATGGTTTGAGAATGTGCCATATGTTTTTGTATATGAATTTTGTGAACGAATTTTGAGTGATATGGGAATGATTTCAAATTGCTCC
>JAOQMS010000004.1:7084104-7110618 GCA_027563885.1 Erythroxylum longipes | reverse complement strand
TATAGCATTTTGTACTAGGCTTTGTGGATTTATGTACAGACAGTACAGTATGAAAGATGTATAAACCTTGATTTTGAGGGAATGAAATGAGGAAGAGTTTGATTTTAACAATATTGTGGTTTTCTATTAATGCTTTATTGCGTAAATTAATGTGATGCCATGTGGAGTGACTATAGTGATCGTACGTAGCTCACCCTTATCATAGGATATGTACTGGAATGACCTGCAGGCGTCCTGGTACGTACCCTACGGTAAGGGGGTGTTACAACGTATCATGTGTCTATTATTGAGAGATAGATAGCTGGCTTCCGTTCTACATGATTTTGATGCCTCAACTTATTTTGATTATGATATTACTATCAATTCTAGACTTGATAGCCTTGAGAAAGGTTTGTTTCTTGATTTTGCAGGAACTGATGATAAAGGAGCTGATGTACAAGTCACGAACGTAGTTTCTCCTTCAAGTGGTACTAGAATATTAGAAGAGGATAACAGTGATCCTGCTACTGCTCTAACCCTTTCTAATCCCATTCTCACTTCTAATTTACTTTTTTTTTTCTATTGATCATACTGACCCTAATTTTTCTATTTCCAGGTCATCTGATGGTGGCACTGAGTCGGGAAGTGGAGGACATATACACCACACTGAGCTTATATCTCCTTCCCTAAGCCACATGGACACACCACTCACACTGAATGCATTTAATATACCAAAGTTGGTTCCTTCTATTGTGCAACCCCCTGATTTATAATTGAAACCCCTTCCCCCTAACTTGAAATATGTCTTTCTTGATGGAGATTGCAAATTGCCTATTATTATTTCCAATTCTCTAAGTAGTTCTGAAGAAGATAGATTATTTTCGGTGTTGAAAGGGTATAGCAGGGCTATAGGTTGGTCTTTAGGGGACATACCAGGAATTTATCCCTTGGTTTGCACGCACAAGATCCTTTTGGCTGAAGAGTCCAAGCCAATTAAGCAGTCACCAAGGAGGTCAAATCCTCTTATTCATGATGTGGTTAAAAAGGAAGTGTCTAAGTTATAGAGTGTAGGGATCATATATGCCATATCAGACAATGAGTGGGTGAACCCAGTGCAAGTAGTACCGAAGAAGAGTGGTATCATAATAGTGAGAAATGAGAGTAATGAACTTATTCCAACAAGAGTTCAAAATTCTTGGATAATGTGTATAGACTATAGGAAATTGAATGAAACAACTAGGAAGTATCATTTTCCATTACCTTTCATTGATCAAATGTTGGAAAGAATATCTGGTAAATCTCACTATTGTTTCATGGATGGCTTTTTAGGTTACTTCCAGCTGCCGACTGCACTGGCAGACCAAGATATGACTACTTTTACATGCCCTTTTGGTACCTACACTTATCGAAGGATGCCATTTGGGTTGTGTAACACTCCAGGAACCTTTAAAAGGTGTATGATGGAGATCTTCAGTGATTTATTGGAGCGAAATATGGGGGGTTTTTATGAATGACTTCAACATTTATGGTGATATTATTGATGTTGCTTGCTTGGTCTTAAATATGTTCTTAGTAGATGTATTGAGAAAAAATTGGTTTTGAATTATGAAAAATGTCATTTCATGGTAGATAGTGGCATAGTGTTAGGTCATTGCATCTCCCAAAAGGGAATTGAGGTTGATAGAGCCAAGATTGAAATCATTTCTTCACTTCTTTATCCTATTTGTCTTAAAGAATCGAGGTCTTTCTTAGGGCATGCGGGGTTTTATTAGTGCTTTGTGAAAGATTTTAGTACAATTGCTTTACCCCTTTCTACATTATTGAAAAAAGACATTGATTTTCACTTTGATGATAAATGTAGACATGCGCTTGACACTTTGAAATCTTTGCTTGTTTTAGCTCCTATTCTGACTACACCTAACTGGGATTTGCCCTTTGAACTATCTTGTGATGCTTCAAACTTTGCAGTTGGTGCTATGCTTGGTCAGAGGGAGGAAAAATGATCTAGAGTGTTAGCCTATTCCTCCAAAACACTTGACTCCGCTCAAGTGAATTATACCACTACCGAGAAGGAACTTTTTGCTATAATCTTTGCTATACATAAGTTCCGACAATATCTGATAAACTCTTGAGTGGTTGTTTTTACAGATCATGTAGCGGTGAGGTACTTGTTTAAGAAGCCACAGTCTAAACCAAGACTGCCGAGATGGACTTTGTTGCTGCAGGAATTTGACATTGAAATCAAAGACAGAGCTGGAGTAGAAAATCATGTGGCTGACCACCTTAGTCGGTTACTTGAAGGCACTGAGGGAGTTGACTCTTCTGATCTTACTATTGATTCCTTTCCTAATTCTTCACTTTTTGCCTTAGCGGTTCAGGAGCCTTAGTAATCTAATATTGTTAATTACATTGTCGTTGATCTTGTGCCTCCCTCTATGTTTAAGTTTAAGGTTGATAAGTTGAAGAGGGAGGCAAGATACTCTATTTGGGATGCTCCAATTCTTTGGAAGCAATGTAGTAACCAAATCATTAGACAATGTGTTCCTAACGATGAGATCTACTCTATCCTTACCTTTGTACATTCTTTATCTTTTAGGGGGCATTTTAATGCTAATAGGACTGTTAGGAAAGTTTTAGAGTGTGGGTTTTATTGTCCTACCTTAATTAAAGATTCTTATGCTTTTTGTAAGTCTTATGATAAGTGCTAGAGGTTTGGGAGTCTAGATAGAAAGCATGAAATACCTTTAAGACCTAAGCATTTTTGTGAAAATTTTGATGTCTGGGGCATGGATTTTATGGGCTCCTTTTCTCCGTCATTTGGGTTTTCAAATATATTACTTACAGTAGACTATGTGTCTAGGTAGATAGAGGCAGTGCCAACTAGGAAAGATGATGCTTCTACTGTTGCCAAGTTTTACATTCTCATATCTTTTGTAGGTACGGCATTCCAAGAGCAATCATCAGTGACCAAGGAACATATTTCTGCAATAGGACCATCAAGTCTTTACTTGATAAATGTGGAGTTAATTACAAACTAACCACTCCTTACCACCCTCATACAAATGGGTTGGCTCAAGTCTCGAATCGGGAAGTAAAGCAGATACTAAAAAAGATTGTAAAATCATCCCTCAAGGACTGAAGTGAAAGGCATGAGGAGGCGCTATAGGCTTATAGAACTGCCTACAAGACCCCTATAGGCATGTCACCTTTCTGGTTGCTCTATAGCAAATCTTGCTATTTACCTATGGAGATCGAGCACAAATCTTATTGGGCGATCAAGGCATGTGATGCAGACTTTGAATCTTAATTGGAAAACCAGACAATGCAACTCCAAGAGCTTCAAGATATGAGACTTGAGTCCTATGATAATGCCAGAATCTACAACGATAAGTTGAAAATGATTCAGGACAAATCGTTTCTGAGGAAAGAGTTCCAAGAAGGTGACAAGGTTCTAAAGTTCAAGGTCCAATTCAAGTTGATGCTTGGGAACTTCGTCACCAAGTGGGAGGGCCCTTTAAGAGTTACCAAGATGCATTCATTTGGCAAAGTAGAGCTGGTGGATGAAGCAACTGGTCATGTTTCATAATCCAATAGCATCTACTTAAGCACTACTATGAGGATCAAAGACCCCCGTAATCACACTGTTGTTCCCTTCCACCCTTCTCCTTTACTTTCTATTGTATTGATGGTGGTATCTGATTGCTGAGATAATTCGGAGAAAGTGTGGGGGATGGAACCTCTCCAGTAGGAAGTAGTTGTAGTTGTTTATTTTTGTTTAGTAGTTGTTAGCTTAGTTTCTCCTTGCTCTTTCCATTTCGCCTACACTTGTTTTTCTTACATTGAGGACAATGCATTGACTAAGTGTGGCGGAGGGATTGCTTTTGCTGATTGTTTTGCCACTTCTTGGATTGCCATTTTATTGACTTTGCGTTATGTACTGTTTGTTTGATTGAGCTAAAATAATCTGAAAAATTAAAAAATTTTGAACTTTTTGAGCTAAATTGATTAGGTTTATCTCTTGAGAACAACTTGCTGTTAGGATTCCCACCTTCTACTTGACTTTTTGCAATCATTGGGCTTTGTTTTCAAATCCTTGTTGCTTATGCATGTGAACATTGGCATGTCAAGGTTTGAATGCATTTTGATTTGAGTAATTTTTATTCTTAGTTGATTAGCATAGTGGACTGCCTTTGGTGCAGTGTTATGAACTTAGTTTTACAGCTTGATTTTAGGGAGGAAATATTTTAGAGAAAGCCTTATTGGAAGGATTTTTGAGCCTTGCTTTTCTTTCTCATTTTGTGTGATTTCCACCTAGTTTGCTTAGCCTCTAGAACTTATCTAGATTCTTTTTCAAAACTGCATTAATACATAGATTTGTGACCACGGTAGGGGCATTCATTTCTAAACCCTTTCACCTAAATACAAGCCATTTCAATTGACCTTTTCTTATCCCTTTGAGCCCTTCACTTTCTTTCATTCCATTGTTCTTGAATAAGTGTTTTGCATAAGTTACATTCTGTTCTTTTTGATTAAATGTGCATCATTGATGTTGCTATTTTTATCTTCTTGGGTTGGGTATGGCAATATTCTTTAAAAAAACAAAAACAAAAACAAAAACAAGAAAAAGAAAGAGAAGAAAATGTACAGAAAAAAGTAAAGAAAGAATTTTTTAAAAAAAAGAGAGAAAGAGAAAAGCATAGAAAGAGGAATAATTTGGACAAAAAGAATTAAGTTTAAAATAAGGCATCCCTTGGTGGTTGAAGGTCAAAGATTGGTTCTTTTAAGTTGATATTTACACATTTTTGTTCATTTGATGTTGCACTTTAGCTCACTTTGAGTTGTTTCTTAACACTCATGCATTGCACTTGTCATTATTTCCATTTCATCCATTCATTAGCCTTTCATCAACATTACAACCCTACAAAGTCCCTTTGATCATAAATCTATGGTATGTTAGTTGTGGAGATAGTAGAATCTTTACAAGTTTATGGTGTGTGCTAATCTAGGTGGATTGAGTGAAAAATTCCCTATTTAAGAGATGAGTGAGACACTTGTACCTTATGAGAGATATATTATATTTCTCTTCCTTCTATCTTTCTATTTCCCTTGTGTTAGTTTCTTTGCACCGAAGCATTTCATGATTGTTGATTGATTAGGGATAGAGGCTACTTGAGTTGATATCGTATTCTTGCCTTGTCAGTTTTATGTTTGCTTGCATTGATTTAACTATTGGATTTCTCTTTACTGATATTTTGCCTAGGAGTGCAAAAGGATAAATATGGGGGAGTTAACAAAATCATTTAATTATATAGATTTTCATATCATTTAGAGGGGTTTTTGTCACTATAATTGGTCTTTATTGCATTATTTGATTATTATTTGAATTATTGTGCCTTAATTTAATTTGTGTTTAAAGGGGAAAAATTGTCATATTTTGGTTTAATTGTGATTAGTTAATTGTTGGAAAATTGATGCTACATTATTTGTAATTTTTATTATAGGTTACTCAAAAGATTAAAGAAGTAGCAATCCAAAGCATTAAAAGTCAGCTGAAGTAAGAAGCAAGCAAAACGACAGTGCATAAGAAATGGAGAAGGTGCAAAACGACAATTGAATTTGAAGCAATTGCAGCAGCTAGAAATTTAACCAAAACGACAAGTAGAAGCCAAGAGAAGCAGACTAAAAACATGCAGCTGCTGAAGAAGAAGAAGCCAAAATGCAATCCATATGAACAAAAAACACAAATGTGGAGCGTAGAGAAAATAAGAGAAAAAGAAAGACTAAAAGCGCTATCATTGGAGGCAGTAAAACACACATGACCCTATAGAGCAATGGAAAAACGCGCAGAATGGAGACTTAAGCAAGATATTAAAAAGTCAGCATGAAGGCTAAAAGAAAAGAAGAAAAACACACGGTAGCTGAGGGTTTTTGGTGGGTGCGAGGCGTTGTTCAAATAAAGAGTGGTGCGTGGGTGTGCTGTTTTGGGGGGAATATAAAAGAAGAAAACACGCAGACGTAGGGGTTTTTTTGTGTTGGTTTTGAAAAGAAGGAGCACAGAAGTGAGGAAGAGAAGGGGGTTTTATATATTGAAGGTAGAAACTTCTCCACTAATGGAGACTTAGATTTCGTCCATTGTTTCCTTATCTCCTACAAATCCAAACCCTATTTCTCATCTTATATGGCTAATTTGTGGAGTTTATTGTTGGCAGTAGTTTCAATAGTCTTCCATGGCTAGTTTGTTTTGATCTTCTGATTTAATGGCAATGGCAAAAGCTTGGGTCTTTATATGGGAGTATAAGCTACCTTAATCTTCTAACCATTTAATTATTTAGTGATTCCTAGGTCTTAGCATAACTATTTAATTATTTGGAGTTGTGTATTGATTATATCTTGTATTGGAAGATTTTTGTGGCTGGGTTATTGTTTAGCAACTGATATTGTGTTAAATATGACTTAATTTCATTACTTTGTTTTAGGTCAAGACTTTGTATTCATGAAGATATTATAAAATTATAAATGGATATGTAAACATAAGAAAGAAAAAAGAAAAAAAATCTAAATAAAAATATAAAAACTCAAACTTTCCAAGCAAAAACATCAATGGTTAGAGGTCTTCTGCTTTCTTCCACATTTAGTTTGTATGTTATTTTAACATATATTACTGTTGAATATATGTTAAATTGGCTAAGATTTGATATCAAAGCCTGATAACCTCTTCCTTGTTTTAGTTTTTGGAGAATATCGAATTCTTGAAAAAAAAATTCAGATTCAAACAATTTTCATTTAGAGTTGTTTTTGGAAGTTTTTCTTTCAATTAAAGTTAGAAATCTTCATTTAAGTGTTTTGGAAGTGTTTCTACCCTTAAAAAATTAGTTTTTGTGGCTGAGGCTCGAACCTGCTCATGGTGAGCCTCAACCAACTGAACTGAAACTTATATTATGATTTATTATACATTGAAATTATATTTATATAAACATTCAATATGAGGTATTTTATCTGTATATCTATATTTTTCATTGTGAATAAAATGTTTTAGTGACTAATTATTAGGCCCTAGCCACAACAACCCTAATTATATAAAATTATATTTATATAATTAATCACATATAGAGTTGAGACATTTAATTATAGTTAATTATTTACTATAATAAATTTTATCTCATAATATCAAATTATTTTTTCGAATTTTCCATCAGTATTAAAAATTGGAATATAATTTGATAGTTTTATCATAAAGTTTAGCATAAATCTATTTGAATTAAAAATTTAGCCCACAAGCAATTTTTATGTCATTTGATTTGTCTTTTAAGATATGTTTACATTGGTACAACGTATATATAGTTTATTCACCTCAATTTATTGATACGTAGCAAGTATGTTTAAACTATGCAACTATTTAAACAGTTAGTTTCTTTGATAGATACAAGTTGTGAAATTCCTAAATTGAGGGGTGAAAACTAGAAGATTTGGAAGGAGAGAATTCTTATTAATCTAGGGGTGGATGGACACTGATTATTCTATTTAGAAGGATGAAAAACCTAAGGCAATTGAGGCCAATACTACAATTGAAATTGCTCTCTATGAACGTTAAGAGCGATCTAATCACTTAACTTTGATGTTCATAAAAACTAAAATTTCTACTGGCATTCATAATTTTGTATAACAATATGAGAATGTTTGTATTCTACTGAAGGCTATTGATGAGCAAGACAAAACTTCAGATAAAGTATTTACAAGCACCCTAATTATGAAGTTTTCATTTACAAAGCTCATCGGTGTCTGAGGTGTGCATAAGCACATTATAAAGATGAGGGATATTGCGGCTTAATTAAATAAAATTGAGGTTAAGATGTTTGATTCTTTTCTCGTGCATTACATTTTGAACACCCTTTCACCACCATATAAACCCTTTAAAATCTCATATAATACACATAAGGATAAGGGGTCAATAAATGAATTAATGAGGGAGATTGTCGATGGAGCAAGGAGAGAGTTCGTAGAGTGAACATTTGGTTATTCAAGGAAAGAAGAAAAATCAAGCCATCATAAGGGAAAAAGGTCAAATACCTGGCTAAGCTGACATTAAGAAGGAACCTAAGTGCTTTTTTTTCAAGAAAAAAGGAAATATGAAGAATAATTGTTCCTAATATAAAGAATGACTTGAAAAGAAAGATAATATAATCTCACTAGTTTGCTTTGAGTCTAATATGGCTAAAGTTTATGATGACATATGGTGGATTGATTCTATTTGTACAATCTATATTACAAATGAGTTGCAAGATTTGTAAAACCTAAGAAAACAAGCGGGAAGTGAGCAGTATACCTTATCTAGAAACAAGACACGTTCACGTGTGGAGGCTATTGGGGATTGCAATTGAATTTTATGTACTAGTTTTGTTTTAAAATTAGAAAAGACATTTATATTCCCAATTTCTTTAGGAATTTGATTTTAGTTTGAAGAATATACCTTTGGGATATTCCTTTCATTTTTTAGATGAATCTTTTAAGTTATATTATAAATATGAATTTGTTGGGAATGATACACTATTTGAAGGTTTTTTCTGTTTTAATTTACAAGATAATATTTGTTACAGTACAACAAATGTTTATGTTGGAACCAAATGTTGTGTTATGAATGAAAATTCCTCTATAATGTGGAACCAAAAATTATAACATATCTCTATAGAAAGGATTAAAATATTGGTGAATGATGGAGGACTTTATAAAGGGAAAACAGACCAAAAAATCAAAGAAAAGGTGCCAAGAGAAGTTAAGACATATCAGAGATCATATATATGGATATTTGTAGTCTAAATATGGACTCGTATGGTCAGAAATACTCTATCTCATTTATAGATATAATATCTCTACTTACTTCATAAAAAGAATGAAGAAATAGATGCTTTCAAAATATTCAAAGCTAAAGTAGAGAAACAATGTGATAAGAAAAATAGGATCGTGAGGTCTGATAGAGATGAGGCATATTATGGTAGATATACTAAAGGTGGACAAGCCCTTGGTCTATTTTTGAAGTATCTTCAAAAAAATGGATATACGAACCAAAATAGTGTGGTAGCAAGAAGAAATTAAACATTATTAGACATTGTATGAAGTATGCTGAGTAGCTCCAAACTTCTTAAGTCGTTGTGTATTGAAGCTCTTAAGACGACAATACATATATTAAATTGGATACCAACCAAGGTCCTTCCAAAGACACTATTTGAGTTAAGCTAGAAACTGAGTTTGCGATATATATGCGCTTGTAGATATTTGTTTGAAATAAGAATTTATAATACATAATAGAAGAAATTAGACCTAAGGACCATATGTGAGTATTTCATTGGATATGCCCAAAGGTCTAAAGGATATAAGTTCTATTATCCATCACATAATACTAGAATTATGGAATCAAGAAATGCAAAATTTATTAAAATTTCATGATATAGTTTTAATAATGATCATATGGATACTCAACCTTCCACCTCAAATAGTAAGGTGATTGTCATTTATAACACTTTTTAGGTTTAAGTAGACATTGTATAACCAATTGTTGATGTTCAATAACCTACGGTCAACATAATGGCAATCAAGGAATTCTACAAGTTGTTGATAATTTAGTAGATCTAGTTATTTAGGTATTAGCTCAAAACATTCAGCAACTGTTTGAAAAAAGATTTCGCAAGAGGATGTTGGTGCAATATTAAGGATCTACTAGAACAAGGAAATAAACTATTAATAGTGATTATATTGTATATTGACAAGAATCTGACTATAACATAGGAGTCAAGAATGATCCTGAAACCTTTTCACTTGCCATAAGTGGTAAAGAATCAAATTTATAGTACAATACCGTGAAGGAAGAGATGAATTCCATAAAGAATAGCAATGTTTGGGATCTAGTAGAGTTGTATAAAAGAGCAAAACCCATAGGCTTCAAATTGGTATTTAAAAAAAGAAAGACTCATTAAGCAAATTTGGGTCCCTAAATTTCTTTCTTTTCTAAAATTATACATCATTTAATTGAAAATTGAGAGCTTTGAAGAATTTTAAAAATGCAGACTTTCCAAATGAAAAAATCAATGGATGGAGGTATTTTGTTTTCTTTCGTATTTAGTATGTATCTTATTCTAACATATATTACTGTTGAATATATGTTGAATTGGCTAATAGAAGGTAGTTGCAGTCAGGCCATCATTCCTCATGTTAGGACAATGACAAAGTTTAAAGCTAAAGGATATAAGGAATGGTTATGGTATGTGATTTTGAAAAGTATGTCAAGTTTCATCATTCCCTTATATATTAGTATTAGGAGGTCTCTCTCCTATCTGAGAGACTTTGTTGTTCAAGATAATAAAAATAATGTCTATTACGATAATTTTAGATGTAGGATGAGGCTTCTATTAAACACCTTATGTTATCATGCATCAGAATAATGGGAAATTAAACTAATTATGGTCCTGTTTAGGTTGATCTATTAAATTTGTCTCTTAGAGAAACTGCTAAGCTTGTAAAGTTTAAACACCATGTATGGAATGAGTGATAGTTGTGCATTAGTCTATGTTTTTCTAAGTAATTGGCATGTGCTTCTTGCACAATTGTTTATTATTGTTGTAGTTTAGGATTCATTTTGTAAGTTTTCATTTAGTTTGATTTTCATTGTTGTTCTTTTATGTTTGAGGTTAATTTAGGGTAAGAATTGATTATTTTTATGTATGAAGGAAGATTGAGCAGCTTGGAGATTAAGCTAGAGATTAAAAGGAGAAGAGAAAAGGGAACATTCTGTGTCAAAATCCCACGATCGTTGAAATCATGTCAATTCCTACGATCATGGGAACTATAATCTGAGACATTATGCAGGGCTTTATTAAACTTAGGGTTTCTGGACTATTAAAAGATAAGCATCCTTGGAGAAGAGAGATGAAACCCCTTTGTAAAAAAGAGCTTCCTTGAGTGAAGAATACAAATTTTGAGTATTGAGGAAGGATTGAAGTCAAGGATTATCATTAAGATTGGGAAAATGGCACACACATCAACATCAAGAATTCCAGATTTTGGCAAAAAAGAGAAGGAGTTTCTTTATTCAATTTTCTGTCAATTTAATCTCTTCTAATCTGTGTAGAATGGATTGCTTTTGAACTATTTTTGTTAAACTCCCATTTTATTGAATTAAATGAAAGTGTCTTTGATGATTGTTGATTTTATTTCTATCTTACGATAAATCAAGAGAGTGAGTAAGGTTATATAACAATGAGAGCTGGCAACTTATAGACTTGCAACCATCACATTGATTGATTAGCTAGAAGAGAGATCTCGACTAATTCAATTGATCACCCATAGGATAGTTTAACAACTAATGAAATTGGTGGAGTGATTGGGTAGATTGGGTAATTGTTCAATTGATTCCATTTAATTTGATTAGGGAAAATTAATTATACCTTGAGAGAGGGTAGTTAATATATGTAAAATCTTAGGTGAGACATTCGTTTAATAAAATAGGAGGGAGACAAATAGGGAGAAAGTGATCTCGTCTTTAGATTCTTGAATTCTAATTTTCTGCATTTTGGTATTGTCTATTACTTTTTGTTAGTCTTTCAGTTTTAATTTAATTTTTTAGATTATTTCCATTACAAAATTTTGTTTCTTAAATAAAGTTTGATTTGAATTAAGTGGTACCTGGGCATCAATCTATGTGGGATCGATATCTACTTTTTTAATTACAAGTTAAAACCCATACACTTGTGGTTTTTGAGCACAAAACAATCTAAAACAAGTGGATTGTTTTGTATAAATTACACTCAACAAGTTTTTAGCACTGTTGCCGGTGTTTGATTGTTTAGCATCTTGTTTAATTTAGATTAATTTGATTTAAGATTTTTGATACTTTTCCTTGTGTAATTACAGGTGCATGAACACAAGGAGCACGCGAAGAGCGAAAGAAGTTAGTGAAGATGAGTTTCTCGATAGCAAGAGACACGAAAGAGAATTAAGAAGGCAAAGCGTCTAAATTTCTCATAAAAAGATATGGCTGTAGAAGGAGAGCAAGGAGGACAGGAGAGGACACGGATGGATTTCATAGGCCCAAGATTTAGTCCTTAAGGAGTTGTAAGGACAATGGTTCAAGCAAACAATTTTGACATAAAGCCAGTACTCCTCAATATTTAACAGAATTGTGTGTATTTTTACGGGCTATCTAACGAGGATCAGAATGTCCTCACATTGTCAATTTTTTGGAGATTTGTGATAGTTTTCGATTCAACAGAATATCCAATGATGCGGTGAAGATGAGGTTGTTTTCTTTCACTTTGAAAGATCGAGCAAAGGTGTTGTACAACTCATTGAATTCAGGGAAGATAACTACTTAGGAGCAGCTTTCCCATGCATTCCTCGTGAAGTATTTTCCGTTGACAAGATGATAAGGATTATCAAGGAGATTATAAATTTTCAGCAGAACGATGGGGAATTTCTCTATGAAGCTTAGGAGAGATTTAAAGAATTGTAGAAAAGCTGTCCCTTCCATAACCTACTGAGGGAGTTCTTGCTCCAGACATTTTATAATGGCATAAATCCGAGCACGAGAGGAACTATTGATGCAGCCACTGAAGGTTCATTGATGAGGAAAATTGTGGAAGGAACTCATGATCTTTTGAGGTGTTGGGAAGTAATAGTTGTATGTGGTCTAGCGAGAGGAGCAAACAGGGGCAGAAATAACAAAAAGGTATGATACCCATTGACTTTATTACTGCTTTATAGGCTAAAATTATGGCTCTTACGAAGTAGTTGAACAAAATGTAAGAAGCATCTACCTTTACAGCCAACGCGATGCAAGTGCAATGTGAGCTGTATGGATAAAACAACCATTGCATAGCTGAGTATTTTCTGTTGGGAATCGGTGGTACTGAACAAGTTACCTGGGCCAATCGCAATGAGGTAATAATCCTTATTCCAGTACTTATAATCTGGGATGGAAAAATCACCTGAATTTTTTTTAGAGTAATAACAATGTAGGTGGAAAAGAGAGGCCATAAGGACCTCCTGGATTTTAGTAAGACCGAATCAGATCGATGGAGAGCAAGATGGACAAGATGATGGAGGTCTTGGGGTCCAAACTGTCAACTCAAGAGGAGAATCAGCAGAGCATGTTTACTAGCCAGGAAGAGATTCAGAAGAGGATGGAAGTGAAATTCGACCAGATTGTGAAGAGATTCAGAAGACCATGCGTCATCTATCCACAATTTGGAGGTTCAGATAGGTCAACTCGCTAACGCTTTATCTTCTAGAAAAGCAGGTAGCTTACCGAGCAATACCAAAGTCAACCCAAAGGAAAGGATCATGCCCATCACGTAAACTTAGGAAAGGGAAAGTGAACTTGAAAAGGAAAATGGAGCCAAGAGAGAAGTAGAAACAATTTTGTAAGTCCTTCCAAGTGAGCCAGCAAGTGAGTCAATTAAGGAGCCTGAGCCTGGGATTGTATATCCCATCTTTGCTCAGAGGAATTCAAGTTCAAATAGAGTAAGGAATAACTATAAGGAGGTTGAGTCAAGCAAGATTAATGAAACAACAAATCAACTCCAAACAAATCTCACATTAAAGGAGCTGGTCAAGAAAGAGGCAAAGGAGCACACAATAAGAGGCAATCCTACTATAGCACAAACGAAAGAAGACCCAGAGGACTTCTTCATTCTTTGTTATATAAATGGAGTTAGCGTAGCCAGGGCATTTGCAGACTTGGGAGCTAGTATCAATATGATGCCGTACACTTTTAGTCAGAAGGTGGGTTTAGGAAAGCCAAGGGCTACTAAAATATTGGTGAAAACGGCCGACAGAACAGTGCATCAGCCGAAGGAGATCATCAAAAACGTGCAAATACATACTGATAGATTTATCTTCCTCGTAGATTTTTACATACTAGATATTGGAGAATATGCAAAAACCCTGATGGTTCTTGGGCGACCATTTCTAGATACTTCTCGTATGATAATTGACGTGGATGGGGGAGAATTAACACTGAGATTTGGAAAGGAGAAATTAACTTTCAAGGTGTCCAGAAAAAACTATCGTTCTCTTTTACCCTAAACAGATATTAAAGAACCTGAAACCTAAGGCGGATAGGAAGATATTGAGGACTCTGGAAGTGCGTTCAAAAAGAAACGATCGCCTAGGAGAAAGCGAAGCAAGGAAAACCATTAGGAAGGTGGAATCCATACTAGGGTAGCTCAAGTGTAGAGTTTGAGATCAATTTCTGCATTATCACTTCGTTGTTTATTTGAGCCACCAAAGTTTGAGATCAGTTTCTGCACTATCACTACACTGTTTATTTGATCCACATGAGTAAAAAGAAGAGTCGAGCTACTGAAATTAACAAAAGCGTTGCATGGCAGGCAACCCATGAGATTTTTATTTTCTTTTGATTGTCTTTTTATAATTGTTTTTTTGATTCATTCAGTTATGATTGTGTTTGAATCGAATTTGATTGATGTTTATTTGGATTTAGTTTAAATTTTAACTTGTTTTCTTTTTCAATTTCTTGTTGATAATGTTATTTTGATATGTTTGTAGGTTGTGGGATCATGGAATACATGCTAAGTTGGAAGAAGGTTTAGAAGTGGAAGAATCACCCCATCCCACGATCGTGGGAATTGGAATGATTCCCACGATCGTAGAAAATCTGTCCAGAAAATTTCTAGAGAGAAGATCCACGATCATGGGAGTGGAGATGATTCCCATGAATATGGGAAATCCCTTTAGAAACTTTTTGGATAGTAATCCAACGATAGTAGGAATAGTGGGAATTTCCCACGATCGTGGGAAATCCATCCGAGGGAAATTTAAATTTCCCTCCCCCCTTTTCTTTTTTCATTCACTCTTAAAATTTTCACACCTTCTCTCCCTAACCCACCAAAACTCTCATCCCGCTTTCTAAAATCCTTCATTTTCATCTAGATTCTTGATATTTTCTTCATCTCTTTTAATTAATCTTACAATCCTTTACTCTTCTCATGCATTAATCATTTAAAAACATTCTCTCTCTCTCTAAAATATGAATTCACCTCTCTTTCTCTCATTTTTGCAGGTTTTCGTCTTACAATGGTACCAAAGAAGATGATGGCTTGGAAACTTTCTATTGAACTACACCTTCAAGTCTCTGGTGAAGGTAAGCCCGATTTAGTAGTAACTTATCGTGCTCTATTTCCAATTCATTAATAAAAAGAAGGTACACTTTTCTGAGACCTTAGGGATAGAGAATTAGTCACTCCTGGTTATTTTGATTTTGAATTGTTAGAAAGCATAGGAGTGAGGTGAAAAATTGAGTAACTAGCTGCAAATGTAGTTTGGAATAGGTTCATTCGATGTGATGTGCCTATTTACCCTACAATGACTATAGAGTTTTTCACTACAGTTCGCTATAACCCTAAAATGGATGTTTTCTAGTTTAGGTTAGCGGGCAATGCTCTTAAACTTGATTGTAATGTCACGCGTGAAATTTTCAATTTGTCGAATAAAAAAATTCTAGATGATCAAGCTGATTTTGATGTCGATAATTATTGGAAAACTCTAACGGGTGAAGAACATTTGACTCACACAATGCACCAAATGCTTTAATCTATAGTGCTGAGAATTTACTTTTGTACAAATTTATATGTTTAACTGTGTTTAATAAAACTGAAAGTAACAAATGCTCAGCCAAAGAACTTTTTATTCTGTGGTGTATAGATTGAAAAATTAAAATCAATACACCTTATAGGTTTTTTTGATCAATAGTGAATATTGTGAATAAAAAGAGCTCATATTTTGGGATGTCTCATATTGCTTTTGCTTTAAGTTTGTTTTATAATTTTAATGTGGAAAATGTGTGCATAACTCAATTCGATATATTTGACATATCTTATTTGAGGTGCTCTGAGATTTTGGAGTTCCATTATATGGAACTTTTAAATCCTCAGATGCATACTGCAGTGAGGAATAGGAGGGGCAATGATACAGCTGCTTCCTGACTCTCCACATCCTGAGCAGTCCTGGATCCAGAAGAAGAAGCAGCGAAGGAGGAACTGAGTGCACCAGTGGAGGTCAACCGATTCAATAAATCCTCGACCAGATGGCCTCCAACCAATAGCAAATGATGTCCTAAATCAACGAGCTTGGCACCCAAATGTAGCAAGTCCACAAGGAGCAGCGTAACTTGAAGAACAGGTTCCTCAAATTCTGTCAAAGGAACATTTTTAAAGCCCCTTCACCAATACCGTCACCACCATCATCTCCATAAGCTTTTCTTACACTTTCCTTTTAAATTTTGTTATTTCTTTTGTTTGGTTTCATTTCATTTCATGTTTGTTTGGTTTTATGTCATTTTTTAATTTTGTTTGGTTTCATTTTTTGTTTGGTTTGATGCCATTTGTTTGTTTCAATTTCTTTTGTTTGGTTTGATGTCATTTTCCCTTATTTAGTGGTTGAATTGTCACATTGAGGATAATGTGATCTTTAAGTATGGGGAGGTGACCTTGACTTTCTCAATTACATTATTTGCACTCTGTTAAATAGGATGCATGTTTAGGCATATCATGTGCTTTGTGTCAACAATGGAACCACACTTGAATCATTCTTATGGATATTTTCATGAGATTTTGTCATGCTAGTTGTAATTATATTAAATGCATGCTTGAACTCAGATTAGGCTACTTAAGTAGAAAATGAACCATATAGAGTGATGAAAAGTAGTTGGTTACATAAGTTTATTCATAAATTGACATTTGAGCAATAAGGTGGTGTAGAGATGCATAATGAGTTTTCATTTGAGCCAATGTAAGGATTGAGCCCATATGACTCCATCCATAGTTATTTTATTTCTTTGTTGAGTGATACTTCCTTAGGTTATTAACTTCAGAACTTATTTTGAATCAGTTTAAGTCTACTGGATGCATGCTTAATAGAGATGATTAAGGCCCTTTTTGTGTTAACCCTCAGCTTAAATGACTTACCCTTTGTATTATCCCTTGCTACCCCCATTGAGCCTTAACCTTTTGTTTCTTGAAGACACCCAAAATTCTAAAACCTTAAACCTTATTAACCTACCCATTCACAAGCTTAGTGGAGTATTAAGTAATACATTAGCTTGGATCGTCGTGAAAATTTTTACCAAGATGAGTTGAGGATATTTTTGCTTGTGGATTACATTGTATATAGTTTGCTGTTTTATTTATAGTTCTTCCATGTATTAAGAAAAAGAGAAAAAGAAAATTTTTAAAAGAAAAGGAAAAGAAAAGAAAAAGGAAGAACAATTGAGTAGCATTAATAAGTGCAAAATTTTAGTTACATTTGTATATCTTAGAGTTATGTTTTGTTATCCCTTTTTATCTACTTTTTACTTGACGAATGCTTGTGTTAACCTTTTCCCCTGTTTACCAACCTTAACCTTACCACATTACAATCCTAAATAAGTCCTTTTGATCTATTTATGAGTGCAATCATTTTAGAGGAGAATTGGTGTACTAGCAAGCATATGGTAGTGTAGTTTCTTATAGGAAGTTCAAGTGAAACACTAACCATCAAACATTTGAGAGAAATGAGTGAAAACTGTGAGTCATTTTGCATCTATACATATTTTGAGTGATGGTGTAAATTGTTGAGTTTGTTTATGTACACCAATGAAAAGGTAGTCATGATATGTGTAGTAACTTAATATTTGAGTTAGCTTAAATTTAAGAGATTGTATGCTTTGATCTTTATGAAAATGAAGTGATAGAATTGATTGGTTGTATTTATTTTTCTTGAGGACAAGCAAATATTTAAGTGTGGGGATGTTGATTGTTGTGCATGAGTCTATGTTTTTCTAAGTAATTGACGTGTGATTCTTATATAATTGTTAATTATTGTTGTAGTTTAGGATTCATTTTGGATGTTTTCATTTAGTTTGATTTTCATTATTGTTCTTTTATGTGTGATGTTAATTTAGGGTAAGAATTGATTATTTTTATGTAGGTAGGAAGATTGAGCAACTTGGAGATTGAGCTAGAGATCAAAAAGGAGAAGAGAAAAGGGATCATTCTGTGGCAAAATCCCACAATTGTAGGAATCATGCCAATTCCCACCACAATGATTCCCACGATTGTGGGAACTATAATCCGAGACATTATGCGAGGCTTCATTAAATTTAGGATTTCTGGACTATTAAAAGATAATTAAGCCTCCTTGGAGAAGGGAAACAAAACCCCTCTATAGAAAAGAGCTTCCTTGAGTTACGAATACATGATTTCAGTCTTGAGGAATGATTGAAGTTAAGGATTATCATCAAGATTGGGAAAATAGCTTATCAACATCAAGAATTCCTGCTTTAGCAAAAAAGGGGAGTTGCTTTATTCAACTTTCTGTCAATTTTATCTCTTCTAATCTTTGTAGAATGGGATATTTGAGTGTTGGTGATGTTATGGAGACTGTGATTGGCTTATTTGTTTTTAGGGATTGCTTTTGAACTATTTTTGTTAAACTCCTATTTTATTGAATTGAATGAAAGTGTCTTTGATGATTGTTGATTTTATTTCTATCTTAAAATAAATCAAGCGAGTGAGTAAGGTTATTTATGTAGGATTGTACAATGAGAGTTGGCAACCTATAGACTTGCAATCATCACATTGATTGATTAGTTAGAAGAGAGATCTCGGCTAATTCAATTGATCAACCATAGGATAGTTTAATAACTAGTGAAATTGGTGGAGTGATTGGGTAGGTTGAGTAATTGTTCAATTGATTCCATTTAATTTGATTAGTGACAATTAATTACACCTTGAGAAAGGGTAGTTAAAACATTTGAAAATCTTAGGTGAGACACAATTCGTTTAACAAAATAGGGAGAAAGTGATCTATAGTTTTTAGATTCTTGAATTCTAATTTTCTGCACTCTGGTATTGTCTATTGCTTTTTGTTAGTCTTTCAATTTTAATTTAATTTTACAGATTATTTCCATTACATAATTTTGTTTCTCAAACAAAGTTTGATCTAGATTAAGTGGTGTCTGGGCATCAATCCTGTAGGATTGATATTCTTTTTTTAACTACATGTCGCAACCTGTACACTTACAATTTTTGAGTGTAAAGTGAGTAGATTGTTTTGTATAAATTACACTCAACAATGAGTCTTAACAAACTACCAAAGGGACTTGTAGGTCAAAGAATTCTTTATTGTTTTTATATCTAGAGGATAAGGGTAAGTGGGGTTTTATTCATGTTTAATGGGAAGTAAATCTAAGCTTTAACAAAAGACAGAGATTTATATGCTTGTATATTCTCTTATGTAAAAATAATACTACAATTGAAGAATCCCCTTCCTTTAAAGGAGATGTTACTGAAGGATGATGTCTTATTAGAGGTTGGTTTTGTGGTCAGCTTGTTCGTAGGTTCTTTGACTATATACCTTTAGTTTAAGGTAGATGACTACTTATAATAAAAAGGATGCGTTAAAGAAGTTGATGAAGAGAGCTGTGTAATAAGAGGCTCTATACCTAATAAGATATTCTTGTTGGTTATGTTATTTGAGTCAGCTTAGATAAGGAATAAGCAAGGAAAGAATATGAACTTCTCTACTGTTAAGAAGTGATTCAAAATTTTAGGAGTTTGAGGTTGTTAGCGTGGAAAGATTAGGTCTACCACTCTTATATGATTTGTTACTATCTTTTATCTTTTTAGTTATAGTATGCTAAGCATAATCACAAAATTAGTTAAAGTTTGTTTCTTATTATGTTGTGCTTTGTAGATGCCTATTTAAATGTTGTTTTGCTTCAATAATCTATGGAAGTTGAATAACTTTAAGCATTTGAGTTTTAGTTAAAATAGACTTTTCATCTTAAATTCTCATTTCTTACTTTATTTTTTAATGAAGTGTTATCAGAACTAGGTTCATTTTTGACTAAGTAAGTGAAAGAGGAAAACTTGATAAATGGGAGTTTTTCTTTTAAAGATGGCTGGAAACAAGTTTTTGTTTCACAACCACTCATCTTAGTATTTAATAGAGATAAGTAGTATTTTTAGAGCGTAAAAATGAGGGCATTATCTAAGTCAAAAGATTTGCAGATTCTTTTTAAAGAAGAATATGTAGATCTCAACGAAACTACCAAACTGAAAGAGAACAGGAAAAGGGGAAGCATTTTAAAACATTAAGAGCATATCAAGAAGAAGAATTTGCTTTCTAAATGTTTAGCTCATTTTATGAAGAGCATATGATTCGCATAGAACTCACCACTCCTTATACGTTAGAGCAAAATAAGTGACTGAATGTAAGAACTAGACTATAGTAGGAATGGTGCAAAGTATGCACTAAGAAAAAGGATTATGAATTTAACTTTGGAGAGAATTATTATTACAATTATTTACCTGTTTAACATTTCACCCACAAGGGAATTTCCAAATTAGACACCATATGAAGTTTGGATAAATAGAAGACTAAGGTCATTGCAACAAAGTAGCCCTTTGGCTACTTTTTTTTTAGCTACAATTTGAAAATCATAGACAAAAGTTACCCTTTTGCTACAAAATCATAGCCTACTATAATAAAAATGTTGGTGTTAAATGGTGCACGACTTTCTAAAAACTATTGGTGATGTTTTACACAGTTTTTGTAGCAAAACTTTTTTAGCTACGAAATAATTTTCATAGTTAAGGCATAAATTCCATAATATCAGTTATGAAAATAAATTCCATAGTTTAAAAAATTTTGGCTATGAATATATTTTCGTAACAAAATTTTTGTTTTAAACTACGAAATCTATTTTTTAGATGATATTATGGAATCTAAACATTTATGTTTTTAACTACAAAATCTATTTTTGTAGCTTATATTATGAAATTTGTGTGTTTTAACTACAAAAATAGATTTCGTAGTTAAAAATATTTGGCTACGAAAATATTTTTGCATCCAAAAGAATAAGAATAAAAGACAATAAAAATGACATTTTTTATCAATTAAAACGATGTTGTTTTCTGCATATTAATAACCTAATTAAGAAGCAGTCTTTATTTGATTAAGTTATCTTTATCTTTATCGTTGACTTTTACTGGCTATAGTGTTCGTCTGTCTCTCTCTTCATGTAGTGTGTTCATCCATCTTTATCTTCATTTAGGTTGTTTTTTGTATTCATCTTTGTCCACCTATTCGCCTTTGTCTTCATCTTCGTCTTTGTCCACTCATTCGTCTTTGTCTTCATCTAGTGTGTTTGTTCATTTTCACCTCCAGTGTTTATCCATCTTCGTCTTCATCCATAGGAGGGTGTCTTAGTGTGCTCTTCACTAAAACACTATCGTAAGAATAATGCATCATTTAGATATGTTTTTAGGATTCCTCTAAGTTCTAGGTAAATTTTGTATAAAATTAGAGAACTGAAATTGTAACCATTTGATAAGAATTGAACACTTATCACTTAGTTTATTGTATTAGCACACATAGATTACTGGCTATGATGAGATATAGTGTGTTTATGTTATTCCGTTTAAATTTTAAGATCTTATTATAGTTATTGTTTGCTAGATAAGGGTGGTTCCATGTCTGATGTTGTAGTTTAATGAGTTCCTTGGTACGAGTATTAAAGGGGGAGTATTTGGAGAGACATAAGTATACTTTGTATTTTTTTCTTGAATTTGTTTGATATCTCATTATTTAAATTGCTATTAGGTTTCTATATACATAAATAATTCAAAAGTTTTGGACTTCGTTGATTAAACAATTGCAAACACATTTTACTGAATTATAATTCTATCTTCTATGGCAGTTTACAAATTATGTGCTACATAATACATATGGAATACTCGAGTAATACATAAGGCATTCTCACATTTTAATCATATGTTGCTTTTTTCCTTATTAAAAAATGTATCAATTCCCATTATATCTTCTGAAAAAATGTTTCAATTCCCATTGCATTTTCTTTTCCTTCTTCCTATTCAGTTTCTCTAAGAAGATTCTTCTTGTTATGTTTTGTCCTTTAATTTTGTTTTAATGTACTTTGTAGTTAATTAACTACTTTACTATTTCATATTGCATTTTCTTTAAAGAGTATCTAACATCGACACCATTATAAAGCCTCTTCCTCCTGCTATGGCATATAATGTTTCTCATGACTTAAACTTCTTCACTCAGTTATTCACGCAGTTCTTTGGTATTTTTGACAGTTTGATTTACTTCTAACCTCACTCTTGTTTGCAGATGAAAGGCTATATGTTTGTTCTTCTTCTCTGTATTAGTCAAGAGTTCCATATTCCAATTCAATGGAGTCATCTTTGTTCACGAGTTCTTCATATTCATTTATTGTTCTTTATATGCCTTTGATGCTTTGACATCTACAATACCTCTTTGGTAGGATTTTCTAATGCATTTAACTCATTAACATGTCTAGAACTCTAAATTTACTTGTCAAATGTTTTAGCATGATTGAAATAATTCTCTCTAAAACTTGGCCTTTTATTGATTATTCTTACTATCACTTACAGTAAACTATAAAGATGGCAATATTGTCTTTTGTTCTTGCAACTTTACTTTTTGAGGTATTTGTTTCTTTGGGTCTGTTGTGAATTAGTTGTGTTGAATGGGCGATTCTAGAAAATTTCATCTGTAAAAGAATGTTTTCTAATTCTCTTAATGATTTGGATAACGATTTGTTTGTCTTTTTCCACCAAACAAAACATCTTCTTGTGTCTGAGGGAGTGGGACAAGGTAACGTGTCAAGTATGTATTGGAAAAAAAGAAACAAACCAAGAAGTGTACTCTATTTGAAACTTAATTTTTAGCAAAAATATTTGTACAAATTTTACGTTTCCCTTTTTTCTATAAATAAATTTCAAGACATGTTACAAGGATTTTCTTTTCCATTTGTTAGATGATTTTATCACAACAATCATAAATATAAACTCAATCTTGTCACTTTGTAGTAAATTAAGTAATTTAGAGATACATATTGTTCTTGGGTTTTTTACTGGCAGTGAACTTTTTGATAGAATTGTAACTTTGTTATATCTTCTAGCCTCTAATAGTTTTCCTATGTGACTAAAATAAACCAGTGCATGATCAGCATTTTGCTTTTTTCTTGTCCCAAATTTTCTACTCCTTATGCAATGGTAATTGACACTTTGTCCTGACTTGATTCCATTTTATAGGTTCACCATAATTGACTTGATTTCATTTTACAAGTTTACCATACTTACAATATCACAAGCAAACATACTTAAGGCTATTCCATATTTGTGGCTTCTACACATTGTTTCTATTAGTTAATATTTCTTATTATGTAGGTTGCTTTATAAGTATTAGAAAGCGCTCTCATTTGACTTTTTTTGGTACTAATGTCCTTTCCCTCACCTATATTGCACATTGAGTTTTAGGAGATTTTTATTGAAAACTTGCCAGTAACCTTTGTATTATTGTGTGATAGAAAAAGGGGGACAAAAGACTTTCCTCTTTCCTTTATCAATCCAACGAGAACCATTTCTTATTTGGTAAAAATTTTTATGCTACAAGCATTTATAATCTCACGAGTAGGTTTTGGAATTTCTAATGTTTCTTTTTTTATTGGATTCTAGATAAACTGTGTAAAGTATACTTGTCCATTTTTTATTTTTCCCTAGGGCAAAGGCATTGATAGGTAAGATACTTGATCCTAATCCTAAATTCATGAGTAATCTCATTCATTAATCCCAATCCTAAAATTGTGAGTAATCTCATTCACTTCATCAACGTAGTTGTGGTGTTTGATTTAATATCACTAAATTCAAAGCTTTTTAAATGCCTGAATCAAATGCTTTAATGGAAATTGATTTTAACCTCAATTTTCTTGTTATCTTCATAAGGTTTTATAATTTCCTTATTGCCTTATGGAGTCTATATATTTATGCCTTTAAAATGTTCCTTTTATCCTTTATTGTCCTTTTTTTAACTAATCACTTAACTACAAGAGTATTAATTATATGATTTACATTTCTAGAGTGGATAGATATTTGGAAGTTCTAAGCTTGGAGGATATGAAATTGTTGAATACTTGAAAGGCCTTGTTTATCTTCTGGTGACAACATAAAAAAAAAGCTAATAATAAAAACCAATTTTTTATAAAATATTTTCACTAGGTTTGTGACTTTGTTCCCTTAAATTCTTTAATTACTATATTTAGAATTTCTTGAAAATTGGTTGTAGGAACTTGTTAGCCATGTTTTTTAAATAAATCCTCATAGGATGAGTTTTTTTTTTCTTTTTAGGTATTGATATTATTTTAAGTTAATGCAATTTATATAGTTTCTTTATAGAATTTTCACTTTTGTCAATGCAATAGTTAATTCCTACCCAAAGCTTTTAGAATGAAAAACTTAGACCTTTCAATGTAATGAATATTTTGGCTCTTTCTTTACTCTTTACCATGTTTGCTCTTTATCTCTATGACGTGTTATTGTTTCTATTACATTTTCAAAATAAAATTGTCAATATAAACTCATCACAAAATGTCAACGTGATAGATATTTTTTGAAAACGCAAATGAGTTCCAGTGGGAGGTATTCAGAAAAATCCTCCTAGCTGAAGAACAAATCGTTGAACAAAAAATCTGTTCTTCTTCAAGGTTTTTAGTCCCATTTAACTCAACTCTCTCTTTTTATTCTCTGTATCTCATTATCCGTTAAGAAGCTATTAGATGAATATGTGATTGTATATACTATGTGTTGTGTAAAGGTTGCTCAAATCTTCTAGAGAATATAGACGACAATAAAGGTGGTGGTGATGTCCCGATGGTTTGTACAAGATTAGGCAAGTCTGTAGTTTTGAAATGGTCATCAATTGTGAAAACTCCATCTATTTATTTTATATCTATTCATCTTGACAATGATGCAGTCATTCAATTGGGTATGCATGTGTTTAAATTTGGGTTCCTTATAACATTTGATTTAGCTTATTTAGTTTTTAGGATTTAATTTTTTAAAGGATTGTGAAGAAATTAAGGTGATTGTTCTATATTATTTGTTTTATAGGTAAAACACATAGTATGTGGGGTTCATTTAATTCATTGTTCCATACTGCATCTAGGAAATTAGTTAATTTAGCTTCTATTAGTTTAGTGAGAGCCAAGAAGTTGTTGGAAGAGGGGTAGCAATGAATCAAACTTTCAATCTGTCCAATATCCAATGAAACTATCTACTGCCAATAAACAACTACTGGGGGGAGATCTTTTTTTGTTTTAAGTGATGCCTTTGAACATGCAAGAAGCCTTCTTCGAGATCCAAACATAGGGAATTTCTTTACCTTATCTACCAAGTATCCTGTCACATTATCTTAGAATCTTTTGTGAACTTTCTAGGAAAATAATTATATTTCTTCTCTTTGATGGAATAGGTGTAGAACTTATTATTTTATGTTTAATCTAGATGGACTCTAGATTGAATTATTCAATACAACCATTTTACTAAGGATATTAATTAATTATTGCTATTAAGTTTCTAACGTGGAACTTTAAGAAAAATGACCGGGAATGCTTCGCCAACCTACCAAACAAACTTTCTTAGATTAGTAAGGAATACTCATGAAGAAAATGAAAATTTTATTTAGTGGTTATCCAAGTGCTTATAAATACGTCAAAGTAATGTTTCATCTTAAAAGATAAAAATTAATTATATTTAGATAGATCTTAAAATGTAATATTATTTGGTAGTTTAGATCGGTACTTTCACAAAATAGCTAAAAATGTAGCTAAAAACATTTGGCTATGTTTTCAAGAACATAGCTAAAAAATTTGGCTACATTTAAAATGTTGAACCCCATTTCCAGAGCCCAACATTCATGCTCTGATACCAATTGTAAGACCCTGTTTCCGGAGCCTAACTGTTCAGAGATAAAAAGAAGCCTGTCATCCCATAAGGGTGGCATGCCCATACCAATCGAACCTCAAACAATCAAAATTAAAGATTTCAAAGAACCCTTATTAACCAACTATCCAGAGTCATATCACGTGGGCTAATCCAATGAAAAATACCTTAACCATTATTGATTCATCTTCATATTTTGATACCATAATACATTATGGTTATATGTAACCATAATTCCTGTTCAAAATTAATTATCTCAAATTAATTACTTCCTCAAGTGTCCCTAATTTCAACTCAATCTTAACCATACGCAAATTCACATTTCCACTCAATGGCATCCATACAAAATTCATAATTCATTAACACCAAAAGATAAGAGTTTTTACAAAGCCGTAATGGCATTTCAAGCCACAAGCCACAATACATCCATATCTCATAGTCCCACAATACATAAGATACTTGAACTAATAATACTTGAAATATAACTAAAATCCTCATTGTTACAAAATCTAGCTTAAAATACAAAATTATGCAACTTGAAGCGATTCTTTGAACCTCTTTCAATCGATCTCATACTCTTTACCTGAAGATGGGATGGATAAAGGGGGTGAAATTAAAAGCTCGTGGGTAAGAATTTTATAATTGAGAAACAAGCAAAAACCATTTTCAAAACTCATTGCCATTATACATTTTGGAAACCATAATAATTTTGCATAAAAAT
>JAOQMS010000004.1:7071339-7084004 GCA_027563885.1 Erythroxylum longipes | reverse complement strand
TGGAGGTCGGATAACAAAGTTAAGACCGAAAGAATCAAACAAAGGTTTTATCCTCAAACATATTGAACTTAACTTGGAACAAATGGCATAACTCTTTTTACAGATGTCGAAATCAAAGTGTTCTTTGGATTATCTAAAAGAGGGCTTCAAGATTTACAACTTTCATGAAGACCTTGAAGACAAATTCAATCGTCTAAAGGGTCAAAAATGGACTAGATGATAGGATTAGATGAAACCAATCAAAAGCAGACGAAACAAAAGGGCAGATGAAGCAATACAAGCGAAGTGAAGCAGACAAAGCAATGCAGACGAAGCAATGCAGACGAAACAAAAGATAGACAAAGTAATACAAACGAAGTAAAGAAGACAAAGTAAAAGGCAGACGAAGCGAAGTAGACGAAAAAAAAGATAGACGAAGTAAGAAGTAGACGAAGCGAAAGACAGATGAAGTGAAAAAGGAAACGAAACAAAAGACAGACGAAGTGAAAAAGTAGACGAAGTTCGTCAGAAAGTAGACGAAGCAAAAAGTAGATGAAATTCGTCAGAAAGTAGGCGAAGGAAAAAGTAGACGAAGTTTGTCAGAAAGTAGACGAAACAAAAAGTAGACGAAGTTTGTCAGAAAGTAGACGAAGCAAAAAGTAGATGAAGTTCGTTAGAAAGTAGACGAAACAAAACATAGACGAAGTTCGAGTCAACTTAAGATGATGCAATGCTTAAGACAGAGCGGGTCAACTTAAGACGAAGCAAAGTCAACTTAAGACGATGCAACGCTTAAGACCCTATGACGTCATCATAGACGAAGTGACGTCATCACAGATGATACATTTTTACAGAAGATGCATCTTTATAGACGATGCATCCTTACAAACGAAATGACGTCATCACATACGATTCGTCTTTACAGATGATATATTTTTATAGAAGATGTATCTTTAGAGACGAAATGACGTCATCAGAGATGAAATGACATCATCACAGACGATTCGTCTTCACAGACGATACATTTTTTTATACTTCTAAGCATTTCCCTTTCTAAGGACCATAACTTTTAATCCAGAGGTCTAAAAATTTCATACTATATACCATTGGAAAGCTAAGAGGATAAACTACAACTTTCCAGATCAACTACCAGTTTTTATTTCCAAATCTTTCCTTAAGACAACTTATAACAAGATCATCTTTTCTACTTTATTTACTCATCATCTTCAACTCAATATCATCTATAAAGATGTTATAGTCCATGATTAATCATGAACACTAATAACAGAACTTACATATATATATATATATATATTGTTCTTCATCACCTTCACCCTATTTTTTTCCCCATTTCATAGTCTCTCACTACCAAAAATACCAAAGCAAAACATGAATCTATCCATACTTCTTATGTACTACTTAGAAATTTTATAAGAAAAATTTTGGGGTCCAACATAAAGAATGTAGCTAAAAAGATTTGGTTACATTTTCAAAAACATAACTAAATAAATTTGTCTATATTTTTAGAAACATAGATAAAAACATTTGCTATGTTTTCTAGAAACGTAGCTAAAGATATGTGGCTATGTTTCTAGAAACGTAGCTAAAAACATTTGGCTATGATTTTTGAAAATGTCGTCTATAGTTTTTAGCTACAAGGATTTGGCAACTTTTCATGTAATGAAACAGGAACATAGCTAAAAACTACAGGAGAATTTTTTCAGACATTTAGCTACATTTTTTTAACCAAAAATCAACTTTATTGTAATGGGTAAATCATTGAAAAGTTTTTAGGCATGTTTGTTATACTCTAATTAAGTCTCAAATTCACAACAAATTGCATGAAAAAGAAGTAAAATAATTTTTTTGCTACTCCACCAATTTAAAGGCATACAACTTTACAACCCTAGAAATGGAAAATTCATAATTATATGAATATGATCTTTAATAAGGAAGGAAGATGCATTTGGTGAAAAAAGAAAAAGAGGTTATTCAATTTAAGGAATTAGCTACTGTAGAAGAGCAATCCATTAATGAGACCATCTTTAAACCCCACTTAACACCTCTAACAGGTTTACTGCTTCAAAACCTACAGCATCTAAATAACTACTCTGTCAAGTAACAAAACACCCTTAGGCTCCCCAAGTTTAACAAAAGAAGAAGGGCCATTAGGATATAAATCCTTTATATATATATATAAGACAATGCAAGCTTTATATGTGGCCAATCCTAGTTCCTTTGAAAAAGCTATGGAGAAAGATGAAGGTAGGTTATAAAGGAGGAATTAATAGCAATTGAAAAGAATGACACATTGGAACTAGTTGAATTACCAAAATTTAAGAAGGTAATAGGGTAAAATGGTATAGGAGTAAGTCTAATGTAAACTAAAGTATACAAAAATACAAAGTATAATTAGTGGAAAAAGGTAACCCTCAATAATAATGTATGGACAAAGAATATACATTTTCACTGGTTGCACACTTTAAGACTACAATAACATGTTTAGTTCTTGTTGAGAAATAAATTTTCTATATATATCGATTTGATGTTAAGTCAGCTTTTCTAAATGGAGAATTATAAAAGGAAGCCTATTTAGCATGACCAATATGATTTGTTGTTCAAGGTAAAGAAGAAGGAGTGTATAGGTTGACAGAGGCACTCTATAGATTAAAGCAAGCTTTTAAAGCACAGTGTGGGAGGATATACCTTTATTTCATCTGAAATGGATTTTAAAGGAGTAGAAATAAGACCACACTCTATATAAAAAGGGAAAGTAAAGATATTATGTTTATTAGTTTTTATGTAGATGATATGATTTAAATAATCTCATCTACTTTGTTTGTTGGAAATTTTTAAATAATTATGAGGAAAGAATTTATAATATCATATTTGAGTTTATTACATTGCTTTCTTAATGTAGAAGTAAAGTAAACAAAATTATAGGATTTTTGTAAGAGGACTCATCTGTTTAACTTATACTAGGTCTAAAATTTCTTATTCAATGGGTGTAGTTTCTAAGTTTATATAGTTTTATTTAAAACATCATTTTAGAGCTAAAAAATGAATATTGTGTTAAGTAGTAAGGAATCTTGATTTGGTTATAATACGAGCATATGGTGAGTTGCAAACAAATTGGATACACTGATACTAACTTGATGAGATGTGTGGAGGCTAAGAGGCGCACCTTAGTCTACATATTTAGTGCCAGGTTTTGATTAGTTTTATATAGTTAAAAAAACATGAGATTATTGCATTGTTTCTTTAAAAGCTAAGTATATGGTATCAATTTCATCACTATATAAGGTAATTTTGTTGAGGAGGATGTTAGAAGAACTTGAACAAGAACAAGGTGGAGCTACAAATATATACTATGATAATAATGTGACTATAACTTATTTTAATAATCATGTGTGTCATAGAAGGACCACATATATAAATATAAGAGTAAATTTCATTGAAGAACTAATTATTGAAGAGAAAATGGATCTGTAATGCTATAACCGAGAAGAAAAAATTGTAGATATCTTCATAAAACCTTTGGTAATAAATAAACATGAATATTTTAGGCATTTGTTTCGTATATGTAATTTTTGATTTAGGGGAAGCCTTGAGAAGTGATCCAAAAATTTAAGATTTTGAAGCTATTTACATGGAAAGATTGGATTTACCACTATTGGATGATTTTTTTGCCTATTTCTCTCTTTTTAGTTCCTTCACATTAGGTATAATTGTAAGATTATCTTAATTTTATTTCTTATTAGGTTATGATTTATATAAGCATATTTAAAGGTTATTTTACTTTATTAAATGTGTTACAATTGTATTACTCTAAGCATATTAGTCTCAATGAAAATAGAATTACCATCTTAATTTTTGTTGTTTACTTAGCTATTCAATATCTAAGCCTTTACCAAGGGTTCCAAGTAACTACATTTAAGAACATCTATCAGTATAAAGGGAAAACAGTTAGGCTTAAAGTAGAGATTCTTACCCCAAAGTGGGATATCAAACATATAGTCTCCTACTTTGAGAAGGTTATGATTAGGATGCAAATATGTCAAAGTCTAGTCTTGCTATAAGATATAAAGGGTTTAAAAAAGAATTTCTCAAAAGTAGCTTCAGTAACTTAATGCCAACATTACTAAGATATTTTTTTATATTTTTAATAGACCTAATGCAATCCCTAAAAGTTGCTTTATAAATGCTTATGTTAGGGGAGGTGATCTTAGAAAAGTTTTGAAACAAGTTGATATACTTTTTAGATTAAAACTGATATGAAGAAAGCCCATAAGAAGAATATGAAAGTTGAAGCAAGAGTTGAAAAGGTTCGTATTCTAACTATAAATTATAAGAAGTTGTACCTAAAAGTGTTAGCTCAAGCTTTATTCTTAATGATTTTGATGATAACTATATAATATTTTAAAATTCAAAATGGATTTATTACTAATTGATTTATTCTTAAAAGGAAATAAAAAGAAATACTATTCTTTTCTTATAGGAACCTTCTTTATGAACTTACTTTATTAAAAACGGTTTATCCGAGAGGATCCTACTAGTTATGAAGGTCATATATTATGTTGTGTGATTATCAGAAGATTTTTGGCAAAGATGACATCAAAGTTATTCAGATTTAAATCAATCTAGTTGATTAAGGATACAAGTGAAGCAACGACTAGTTGAAAGAAATGCCTACTTAAGGAAGAGCAGCTACTTTTGTGAACATAGATCAAACTTTCGAAATACTGCTATAACATAAACTCTTTTGAAAGTTATATCATTGTTAAATCTCTTGTTCTTTACAAAGTGAAAATATTTTTTAGAGAGATTAGTGTAGCTCATATTGAGCAAACTTCATTTTTTGTTGAAAGCTTGTAGGGGCTAGCCAAATACTACTAGTTTGGAAGGTTGGAGAACCTTGAAAAATATTAACTTGTGAGTTTGGAGAGGCTCGACAAATTGCTACTTTCTTTTTAGTGAAATACTCAAGTTGGATACTTGGGGACTGGATGTAGGTTTGAGTTGTTAGCCAAATCAGAACAAATCGATTGCGTCCTTCTCTTTCTTCTCTTAACTATTATATTTTCGCATTATATTGTGTGTGTGCTCATTTCAATAAGAGACTCCTTCACTTTTAGTAGGCTCTTTTTGTTTTCAACTTCAAAGAGTTCATTCCAAATTTAATAAGAGCCTTCTGTTTTAGATTGGTTTTTAATAGGACCTTTTGTTTAATAGGCTCCTTTGGTTTAAACAAGATCTTGTCTCATAACAGGCTCTTATTGTTTTAACTATTGACAAGCTTCTTTCGTTACTTGTTGAATTGAAAGTAACTTACATAATTTTTTTAAAAGTCAAACACAATTCAACCCCCTCTTAGGTGTGTTTGCTTTATTAAGAAGCTCACAAATAAAGTGAGTATTTGTGTCGTGACTTCTTAAAAAGAAAGTCCTCTAATACGTATAATTATGACAATATAATTAGTTCATTTATCGAGGATGATGCTAAGAGCTTATCAAATTAAAGAATTTAACCTTTAATGACTAAGTGTTAGCAACTTGCTTGCTTTCGAGCCTACCCTTAAGCTTGACTTTGAGTTTGGTGGGATTTCTAAAGATGAAATGTTGAAGGTCATGAACTTCCATCCTATGAGAAAGGTTCATTAGTAACTATTTATTAATGAATTCGCCTAGAGCTGGTGAGTGGGCTAAATATAATTGTGTTAAGCCTCCTCTAGTCAATTAAGGTGTAATATTTTCATATACTTTTTCTTTAATGTTTTTAGGATCAAATAGTAATAAAATTTCTTTTTCAATCAGTCTATCTTATGGGTTTCCTTGAGAATTTTTTCTTGCCTTTTTGAAGAAGTAATTGGTAATGAATCTTGATATTTCAAAGTATGGACATTAATAGTATGTAGTATTTGGTAATATGTGCTAGACTTACACTTTATCAACCTTTTTTGTTTTAATAAAATTTATGATAGTTGCTAAAGATTAATGATTAAATAAAAATTCATGCACAATTGCTATAACTGCAAGTTTACAACTTTCGAGTGCATTTACTCCTTAAACAAAAAGTTCTTGATTGTGCAACTATCATAAAGACATTATTGCATGTTTAGAGTATGTTTTTCCTTGAGACAAAATGTTTTAATTATATAATTTTTGTAAAGATCAATTTGTATCATTTGAGTGTATACCTTGAGCGAAAATTTCTTAATTGCTTAATTGATATAAAATAGATTTGCATAGTTTGAGTGCCTTTTACCTTAATCAAAAGCCTGTTGACACTCTAGGACCTAACTAAAACTCTTCGTTAATTTAAGTGTACAAAAGAAAAGGAAGTAATAATTAATTGAAATAGACAATAATATGCACAGACTTACTATTCTTTTGACAAACAACACCAATTAATGTATGTGTAGACCTACAAAACTCTCTTCTGTAATTTCATCATGATTTAATAGTATCGCAAGTGGTCATGGGGTAAGCTCTTTAATATTTATGTTAACTTATGGTTTTCTTGGTTGAGAGAATTGAAAGTGAAGTTGCATTTTCCTTACTTTTTTCTATTTTACTTATATAGGATGGGAGGTGTTCAAGAATTCAACATCACTCATTATACGTATCTATTTCTTATGTTTTAAGTATGGGAGATTTAGTAATAGAAAATTGATAAGGGATGAATTATGTTCTAAGAAATAAAATAGACAATTTATGTTAGTGTACTATTAATTTTCTTTCAGACAATAGAAGATATGAGACTTTAGGAAATGAGCTTATATTTACTAGGAAGCATTGTATTGGTGGCCACTAACTAAAGTTCATTTTGAAATTATTCTAATTAAAATTGATATGATACAAAATCTTTTCCCTGTTAGTTAATGCAACTGGCCAAATTCAATCAGGTAATTAACTACTAGATTTTATACATCTTTTTACCAACCTCTTTCTTTATGTCAACTTGGCCACTTAGGTTCTTTTTGTTTAAGGATAAAGAAGAAATATTTAATGACTAGTTTTCTCTTACTTCACTCTAAAGTTAATTGTACAAGTTATATTTAAAGTTGATGTTAGTCAAAGCTTCCGATAAAAAAAAATAAAGAACACAATATAGTAATAAGCAATAAAAAGTAGTGTTTATTTGCCCTTGCATAAGCTTCTTTGTGATTGTGGTTTAAATTAAAATGCTTATGCATAATTGATGTTCAACACATTATGAGGATTGCATGCATGTATTTCTCTATTGTTACTATGTTTGAATTTTGTAGACTCTTATCCTTAACTGATAAGCATTTATCTCTGCAGTCCAAAGTCGTTTAATGATTTGTTTTTACAAAGAAATGGTTATTCGTTTGTGAAAAGCTTAGCTAGGTATGTTTCAAAAAAACAAAATCTATGGTGATTCTAATTTTATATATTATGTATTTTTTGTTATACTCTATCATCAAACAACTTATTGATTGCCTTCGAGGAGATTAGTCTCCAATTATTAAAATAGTTTTTTATTGTTTCTTTAAATTTTCAACTTTTCCTGATAATAGTTATTATAGTTCCTCCTCTTCAATTTTATTTTATAATAGTTTATGTTCTTGGACTTTTGCTTAATTTTAGTTTTACTATATAATGACTTTATTTGTTAGTGTTATTATCCCTTTGTTTTGTTATTAAATTTTTTGTACTTATTATTTATCATAATACTTATTTATAGTGCTTATAAAAAATAAAAAAAATAGAAATAGATTAATTCAATTTTTACAATTCATATTAGCATGTTAACAAAACTACAAAGATATGAATTTACAATTAAACACTCTTTTTACTAAAACTTTAAGTAGTCATAAGCTCCGAAAAAAAATTCTCTTAAAATTTATTCAACTTAGGTTAGAGTACTTTTAAATTAAATAATACTAAATGTAAATTTTAAAATTAAGTATTTTATCAAAAAAAAATTTTAATTGTAACAAAATTTAACAACTTGACAATTAACTTAAGGTTTAATTACAGAAAATCCAAAATTTACTCAATTTTGCAATTATAGCTCGAACTTAAAAACATGGCAATTAAATGTTCAAACTTCCAGATTTTTTAATTCTAGCCCAATATTAGTATCTTTCTTAACATTGTTGACTTGGCTTTTTAGATAAGGCAGATACCCTTAACACTTATACACATCAGACTTAATTAAACTAACTAATTAAGTTTCATTAAATTGTTTAACTAAACTAGTCTTTTTGGAACTGAAAAAACTTAAATCAAACTTTGTCGTTGTGGAATTGAAAACCCTAAATTAGATGGAAACCGTAAACTGCTCTTTGTTCATGTATAGACCTCTATTGATCATCTTTCTTCTCCTCAATGAGACCTATTATGGGACATACAATGCATTACAAACATACGATCATTACGCTTTAACCGGGTTATTCTATTCCACCTCTTAGAAATAAAAGAACTTAAATCAAAATAATTAATAGCGTAGCGATACATTTATACAAAACTTTTAGCCCAAGCACACGCAATGGAATCATAGATAGTCAAGTGAAATCCAAAACACGAAAAATTTGATTTACGGACAGCATCACTGTGGTAAAGGCCGTAATGCTAGAGGAATCATTACCGCAAGGCGTAGAGGGGGAGTCATAAGCGTCTATACCGTAAAATCAAATTTTGACGGAATGAAAAAGACATATATGGTAGAATCGTAACCATAGAATACGACCCTAATCAAAATGCATACATTTGTCTTATACACTATGGGGATGGTGAGAAGAAATATATTTTACATCCTAGAGGGACTATAATTGGAGATATCATTATTTCTAGTATAGAAGTTCCTATAAAAATAGAAAATTCCCTATGTTTGAGTGCAGTTTGAACTATTGATTTATGTAATTAGAAGTAACCAATTAGGTTTATGAAGAAAAGATTGCAGTCGATTTGATAATGATCAAATGACATTACTTCTTCGGCCCAAACCAAGGAGTCCCTTAGATATGATTCAAAATGGATCTTGTTCTATCCTTGATCAGAGATTGCTGTATGAAAAATACAAATAGGAGTTTGAAGAAGGGGAAGGAGAAGGAGTCCTCGACTCGCAATAGATAGAGGAGGATTTAATCAATCACATAGTTTGGACTCCTAGAATATGGTGCCCTTGGGGCTTTCTTAATAAGTTCACGAATAATATTACTAATCTCATTGGCTCGAATGGTTACCATAAGTATTTCTTAACCCCTCCCCCCCAAAAAAAAATAGTGCCTATAAAGGACTAATCCATTATTTCTTTCAATGCCTCAAACATACCAATATTAACACTAATGGTACGTAAATGTAACTCGTTGGTCAAACAACTATTCAGAGCTCCTAAAGCTCCTTGTAAGGCTTGTTAGAAAACTAGTAGTCGGTAGATTCCTTTTTAGGAGTGATTCATCCTTCCCGAACGTAGCATACAACTCTCTGTTGTACTGTGTTCTCCAAGTGTGCTTGTTCCCCTTTGTTCCTTACCATGGCAAGTCTTTTTTAAATAACTCCGATGAGAAGAAAAAAGAAGGTGTTAAGAGACCCTCCCAGCCCCACCTTAGATGCTCTAAGATCCTTTTCAAACCTGATTCCATTTCGAGTCAAGAGATAGATAAATAGACACATCCCCTCACTTCATTCTCACACCAACCTAAGTTCATTCTCATACAAACCTCTTTGCATCACAAATTCTATCGCACCACAATTCTATGTCTCATCATATAATAAAAATTACAATTTTTAGGTGTGTTTTGTTTATATGTTTATAGTGTGTCCTAACTTGCTGTGAGGCTAGATACTATCTTTTGTTGAATTAGTTGAAATAATTCTCTTTTGTAGCTAAATTGCTTGGCATGCACATCTTTTGTACTTGTTTTTTATGATTTTTCTTGATTTTATTTTCATTTTTTCTTATCATCTTCTTGTCTTTTAATTTTACTCTTCTTGCTCCATGAAGACAAGTGAAAATTTATCTTCGAAAAATGGCCCAAATATTGTGCTTTAGATTCACTGTAACTTCTTTGCTTTCGAATTGTGCCTAAAACCACATATTAGTCAAAATGAGTATCTTAAGCAATTTCATATCATTATTCGCTAAATGTTATGGAGTAATTACACAATCAATTAAGCACCTATCAATATATCTTTCTCAAGTTCTTTAAGGCCTTGATGTTGTTGTTAAACCGTCCGAAGAATTCATCTATGGTTTCTCTCTGTTTCATGCCAATAGTTTCGCATTGATGCACTAAAAGGCTTATTATATGTTTCTTTACCTCATTCGTTCCTTCAAAGGTGACTTGTAGTTTATCCCACATTTCCTTTACTGTAGAGCAGTAGGACATCTTCTCATATTCTTCTGGAGATAGTGCACAGATCAGATGATTTTTTACTTTAGCAGTTAATTGTGCATTTCTTCTGTCAACATCAAACCATAATTCTACATTTTCTATAGTAGGAAGTGTAGCTCCAACTCTGATGGCTTGCCAAACTTCAATATCTGCAAATTAAAGATAGATTGTTATTCTCACTTTCCAGTATAAGTAGTTGTTTCCATTAAAGTAAGGAGGCTTTAAGACAAATTGTCCCTCAAGGCTTCTCAAATTTTTTGCCATGATCTGTCACGTGTTGTAAAACACAATAAATATGAAAAATCACTTTGATGCCAAATGATAAAGAAAACAAACACAAGAGGGGGTGAATTGTGTGTAATAAAAAATTCAAGATACTTTTAAATTGATAAGATCCTGCTTAAACAAAATAAATTTATAAATACAAAGGTCGTATAAACTTTTAAAAGGATCCTGTTAACATCAAAAAATAAAGGAGGTTGTTAATATGAAAGGAGCCCTGTTAATGCTGAAAATGATAGAAGCTTGCTAACGCTAAAAAAAAAAGGAGCCTGTTTAATCAATAAGAGTCTACTAACTTTTAAAAGAAACCTCTTGTGATAAAAATAGAAGGAACCTCTTGAAAATATAAACTTATAATGTAGAAATTTAAACTAAGGAAGAGAGAGCAAATGACATAGTAGATTTATACTGGTTCAGCTTATAACAAAGCCTACGTCCAGTCCCCAAATATCCAAATTGAGTATTTCACTATAAAAGCCAAGTAGTAATTTGAAGAGCCTATTTAAGCTCATAAGTGTATAGTTTTCAAGGTTCTTTAGCCTTCCACAGTAGTAGTATTTTGCTAGCATTTACAAGCTGTCAATAAGAAATGTATAAAGGATTTAACAGTCTTTCTTAATAGAGTGATATCACTTTCTAAGGCACAAAGATTTTGATATAACTTTCAAGAAATACTGACGCTCAAAGATATTTCGCAAGTCTCATGTCTGTGTCTTAAGTATATTTTGCAAATGTAGTGGCTCTTCCTTAAGTAAACAATTTCTTCAACTAGTCATTGCTTAATCTTCGATATTATCTCTGCTGAAATCTTCGATATTCAGATGTTCTATTAAGGCTTTCGGAGCAAATTATTCAAATTAGTAAGATCCTTCCATATGTCATGAAACCATTTCCAAACAGATAAGTTTATAAAGAAGGTTCTTGCAATAAGGAAGCAATTATTCTATGATTTTATTTCCTTTTAAGAATTATACCATTGCTTATACAAGGAAATAAAACCAATTTGAATTTTGGAATATTATATAGTTATCATCAAAATCGTTTAACATAAACCTTAAGCTAACAATCTTCTCCTTTTTGATGATGACAAACAATAATAGATATATTTTCAAAATTCAAATAATAATATAGGGTTTCGAAAGATACCTGTAGACTTTACTTGCAGTTATAATTAGAAGGAGCCTGACTTCTAAAGAAAAGAGCATATTGTTTGTTTATTATAGATTTAAACTCCACAAGTTTAGTAACATTTAAGCAGAGTATATCATCAATAGAAAATATATTATCAATGCAAATGAAAATATATCATCAAGGCAAAGTATATCATTTTAATTCTTCCCCTTTTTCATTATCAAAAAATAAAGGGAAAGAGTAACGAAGGCATTAAACAAAATCATAAGTATGTGAGGACAAACCAAGCTAAAAACAGAGTTATTAATTAGACATTTTCGAAGCAAATTTTGTATGTCAAAAATCTAAATTTTCATGTTGTCTATTTGGCTGTGTATTTAATCTTAATTGGAAAGAATTTCCTTCAAATGTTGAAGGATCACATCATTAGAGCTTTGGAGAGGAACATGAGCTGACTTTTGTGGTGTAGGACCTAAAAGATTTGCCTCTCTTTTTGTCTTCTTATTTACCCACACATTGTCCTTTAGCTTGTAACTAAATTGTAGGGAATTGAAGAATGGAACTTTGTAGGCTCATACCAATTCAGATTGTCAAAAGGCACTCCAAAATAAGCAAAAATTTTAGTTAACAGTAACCTATACAGTAGGCCACCAGTGGTATTCTTGTGACTTCCTTTGTGTAACATCCCGTTTCTATACAAATGGTTGAACCATGGAAATTGGTGCATGGGAGATCAATCGGAGAAATTAGGAAAAACACATCTTATGCTCATGCATTTGTGAACAGTGATTTTTGCACATGAAAAATGTCTGTACATGCATTCATGACATTTTCCGGTATAATTGTGAATAAATGGAAAATTTGAAAAATAGGCTTTGTGTGTGTAAAAATTGTGTTGGAGAGGGTCATT
>JAOQMS010000004.1:7050827-7065054 GCA_027563885.1 Erythroxylum longipes | reverse complement strand
ATTAATGTGATGCCATGTGAAGTGTTTGTAGTAATTGATCGTAGCTCACCCTTATCGTAGGATATGTACCGAAATGATCTGCGGGCGTCCCGGTGTGTACCCTGCAGTAAGGGGGCACTAAATATGTTGTCTTTAGAATCAGACTCTGATTCATCCTCCAAGAATGACGAACCAACAATCAAACAGTAATACATCTCTAACTCTAGTGAAGAAGAAGAGGAAGAAAAAGAAGAAAGAAAAGAAGACAAGAAAGAAGAAGGAGAAAAAGAAGAAGAAGAAGAATTTTCAAGTGAGGGGGAGCCAGTGAGAAAAATAAGGTTCCACTCTCCTTTATTCTCATTACCCATTCTTACACCACCTGTCCTCTCTTCTAAAACTTTCACACCACCATCCACTACTCCTTAACCCAGTTCTAAGGATAAGAAAGTTCATGAAGTGTAATGGATTGTAAATGATGATGGTTCAAATGAAGAATCCGTTAATAAGACGACCACGGACCAGACTAAGTGTTGCAAAACAAGAGGAAAGAATTGATTAACAAGAAAAAGCCCCTGATGCGGAAAAGAAAGAAGAAGAAGAAACTCGAAAGAGAAAAAGAGAAGAAACAAGAAAAGGAAAAGCGCCTATGGTTAAAGAAAATATTGAGGACCCAATTGTTAGGGATGAGCTAGTTTTTGAAGAAGGCCTATTTGAAGAAATACCGAAGGCAAAACAATCAAAATTGAAAAAACAAAAGAAAGGAGAATCTTCAACACCTATTAAGCTGTTTCAATCAATGGAAGTTGAAGCAAGATACAAAATGTGGTACAAGAAGCACAAGGTAGTTGTAGGACACATTTTGCCTCCTCTCCTGTTCAATGAAATTAGTATTCCCATCTCCTCTCATTTATTCGTTATCGGTTTGAAAAATTATGTGAAATTGAATGAGACAGTTTGTGATGATTTTGTTATATGTTTTTACACATACATGACAAAAGAAGAAATTTATGGAAAGCTGGCAATAATATCTTGGGTACGTGAGTGTGAGATCTTAATTACGAAAGAAATTTTGGCAAACATTCTGAATGTAATTCCCATAGGTAAGACTGACCTTCGCTATCATATATAAGTGGGTCATTACAGACTTTGATATGGGAGAGGTTGTAGACTTTATATGTCTGCACACTGAGAATGCACATGAAAAGAGACCCTAGTGTAGACACTTGGACATATTGCTAGAATGCGTTGTATCCATATCAGCTACTTAAATTTTTCCAAAAAGTAGCTTAGTTGAAAGATGTAGTTTTCTGGATACATATGTGGTCTACAATCTTTTAAAGGGTAATAACATGAACCTCCCAGCAATGGTTATGAAATTTAAGGTGGACAAGGGAAGTCATAAGAATACAATTAGTGGTTTGCCATATGGGATGCTTTCAACCAAGACTTTTTCCCATTATGAAGTGTCTTTTGACAATCTAGATTAGTTGCACCTGGTAAGTTCCATTCTTTTATTACCTACCAATTTAGATACAAGCTAAAGGACAATGTGTGGATTGAGAAGAAAACTGAAAGAGCAGTAGACATCTTGGGTCCTACCCTATAAAAATTAGCCCCTACCGCACTCCAAAGTACCAATGATCTGGTCCTTTAACAATTGAAGGAAATTCTCTCCAATTAAGATCAAATGAGTGGCCAGATAGATAGCATACAAAGTCAAATTCTTGACATGCAAATTTTGCTACAAAAAATTTCTAATCTTCTTAATAACTTTGTCACTCTTTTTTCTTTGTTTATCTTTGCATGTTTTTTTTAACGCCTTAGTTATTTTTCCCTCTACTTTTTGATAATGATAAATGGGGAGAATGGAGATCAATGATGTATTTGTTCTCAATGATATTGATGATATATTTACTTATTCTCTGCTAATTATTGAAATATGTTTGAATTGAATTTTTTGTGACGTTAAATCTGTGATATGCATAAACGATAGGCTCCTATCATAAGAAAGGCTCTTGTTATAAGAAAGGCACATTCTATTCAAGACTGCGAGTAAGAATATATAAAGTTTACAGATATCTTTAGAAATCCTTTATTATTATTTGAATTTTAAAGATATATCTATTATTGTTTGTCATTATCAAAAAGGGGGAGATTGTTAGCTCAAGGTTAATGTTTGTTAGCTCAAGATTTATATTTAATGATTTTGATGATAACTCTATAATATTTCAAAATTTAAATTGGATTTATTTCCTTCTATAAGTAACAATATATTTCTTAAAAGGAAATAGAATCATAAGAAAAATGCCTTCTTTCTTGCAGGAATTTTAATAAAGTTACCTTATTAGAAATGATTCCACAACATCCAAAAGGATCTTACTAATTTGAACAATTAACTCTAAAATTTTTGACAAAGTTTTTCTCTTAACATCTGAATATTGGAAGATTTTAGCAGAGATGATATTGAAGATTCATTAGATACAAATTCAAGTCAGAATCAAAATGAAGCAGTGACTAGTTGAAGAAAATATCTACTTAAGGAATAGCCATTGCATTTGCGAATATACAAAATTTTGAAATACTTCAGCAGCGTCAATATTCTTAAAAGTTGTATTAAACTCCTTGTGCCTTAGAAAGGGAAAACACTTTATCAAGAGAGAAATTGTTATTCTTTGAGAGATTACATTGAGCTAACCTTATATTTATTTTTGAGAGCTTGTAGATGCTTGTTAAACACTTCGAGCGTGTAAGGTTGGAGAACCTTGAAAAATATGTACTTGTGAGCTTGGAGAGGCTCATCAAATTTAATACTTGAATGTTTATAGTAAAATACTCAAGTTGGATACTTAGGGACCAGACAGAGGCTTTGTTATTAGCAGAACTAATATAAATCGACTGTGTCATTATTTCTCTCTTCCTAACTTTTAAATTTGCGTATTATAAGTTTGTATTTTCAAGAGGCTCCTTCAGTTTTACAATAGGCTCCTCCTATTTTTATATCGCAAGAGGTTCCTTTTGTTTTTGAAACAATTAAAAGGCTCCTTTCGTTTTGATTGTTAACAAGCTCCTTTCTTTTTAAGCGTTAGCAGGCTCCTATCGATCAACAGATTCCTTTCTTTTTTAATACAAGCAGGCTCCTTTTGATTGACAGGCTCCTCTTGTTTTTAAACAATTAACAAGATTCTTTTGTTATCAAGATTAACAAGATCTTTTTGAAAGTTGATAGGACCCTTCTATCTATAAACTTATTTTGTTTAGCAAGATATTATCAATTTGAAAGTATCTTGCATTTTTTTATACACAATTCACCCCTCATTCCTCTTACATATGTTTGCTTTATCAGAACAGAGATAATTTAAAAGAATAAATAACTATTTCAGAACTAAAAGAATTATAGAATATGATTAAATTTTTAATATAATTCTCGGTTTTTTAATTCGTATGGTTATATTTTTAAATATCTTATAAGTGTTGTTTATTTTGTATTATGCCTATTCTTCCTCGTATAAACAACTTGATTTTAATTTGTTTATACTTAAATTATTTCTCATAACTTGGTTTAATTAAGTAACTATTTCATAGCTAAAATTGTCACAGAACAAGATAAAATCTTTCGAACAATCTTCATCTTTTTAATTAATTAAAGATATTTTATTACAAATTTCTTCGTGCAATTACATCAATCACCACAAGTGACAGTAATAAAAGATTACCAATCAATTCAAATTTTTTCTTTCAAAGAAATTCAAAGCAAACATAAAACAAAAAAACAATAAAATCAAGAGTGTATGAGGAATGAAAGAACAAATCTTAATAACCACCAACGGGGTTGTTGTAGCTTATTGTGGGGGTTGGTTTCGAATGGAGTTTTTGTTCAGGTTTAGCAAAAGTTGGTTCTGACTTGGAATTGTACTCAGTACTGATCGTGTCTGGTTTTGAGCTTGGATAATTATCTTTCTTGGTAGTTTCCTGTTTTGAATTCGGGTAGTAGCTTGGCTTAACGGTATCCGGTTTCACAGCCTTAGGTTTTGTGTTGGAAATGTAGTTTGATTTTTCGGTCTCCGGTTTTGGCTGAGGGTAAGACTTGTAATCTGCTTTGACCACGTCCGGTTTAGGGCTCGGGATGTAGGTAGGTTTGACAGTATCTGAATTGCTACTTGGGCTATTGTATGGTTTAGTAGCGTCAGACGAAGGCTTTGGGCTATAATCTGGCTTGACAACATCTTGCTTTTGTTTTGTGTTAAAGTCTGCATCGGGTTTTGATTTTGGGATATCATCAAGCTTAACAACAAATGGCTTTGGAGTTGCACTGTAATTCCGCTTAGCAACATCTGGTGTTGGCTTTGACGTATAATCTGGTTTCAAAGCATCTGATGATGTTTTGGTGCTGTAATCCGTCTTAACAACATCAGGTTTGGCTTCAGCCGATGATGGTCTGGGACTATAATCTGGCTTGACAACATCTGTTTTTGGTTTTGAGGTATAATCTGGTTTTTCTTTATCTACTGATGGTTTAACATCTGATGATGGCTTTAAGGTGTAGTCTGGTTTAACTTGATATGAAGATGCTTTTGGGCTGTAACCTGATTTAACTTCTGATGATGGTTTTGTGGCGGAACCTGGCTTGGTTTCTTCTGATGAAGTTTCGGAGCTGTAATCTTGTTTCACTTCATCTTGTTTTGGTTTTGGGGCATATTCTTGTTGGACTGTGTATGGTGTGGCCCCACTGTTCGCCTTTACAGTGTATGGTGCTGGACCTGATGTTGGCTGATAGTTCGACTTTGCACTGTCCGACCCAGGGCCGTAGCCGTAATCTCTAGCAGAGCTGATCAACAACGGCAGAAGAAGAACGGATACTGCAAGAACAACACGGGTAAGAGCCATTGGTGTTGGATGATTGATGGAGAGGAATGGGATAAGTGGGTGTTGATGAGTTGGTGTAAGAAGAACGGGGCTTTTATAGGAACCGCTGTGCTGTCAATGACTGGTCGAAATATACAAGTGCTGGTCCTAAGAAACTTGGTCGCATTACAAGGAATAAACGAGAGTGCCTAACCAACGTGGGCTTGTCTCATATGCAACGTGACGAGCACAATAGGTGGTCAGAGCATCCAAATCATGATTCATTATTATATAATGCATGCATTCGTTTTCGACATTCTTCTCTTTATAGTTGGATGAACATTTCCGATATGTTATAAAATAAGTAATACTCATATTGTTCAGAACATCGCAGCAAAACACTTGTGAGTCACAAATTATGAACACCCAGGACAACAAATGAATTACAAACAAAAGTTAAAGATTAAAACTAAGAACACCTTTAGAAAAAGATCAAGATAATTGTAACCAATTCGTAAAGTCCCCGAAAGCTCAGCACAGAGCTCACGGCTTCAGGATTTCTAAAGCCTCCAATTTGTAAGAAGAGTCGTACTCATCTCTAAAGGGATATTCTTTGCCAAAAATTTTTCTCTCATCCAAAACTTAGTTGCTGGGCTAACTTCAGATGGTAATCTACATAGATGACCGTATGTTGTTTAAATATAATTCCCACAAGTTAAAGTGATGGCGCTCTGGGATACGTACGATTTGAAGAAGGATGCTCAATTTGGGACGCGGCGAATTGGTGCCTGCCCACTACCTGAAGTTTATTCCCAAAATGGTACATGAAGCGAATCTAAAGATGTACTTCACTAATATGTGAATGCTATTCTTCTACGCAAAGGGCTTTGTTAGATATTGATTTGCCAAGACAGGATATACAAAGATTTGATTCTTATGTACCATTCTGATTTGAGATCTTTTTTTAGTACATTCTTATGTTATCATCAAAGTTTTTATCTTTTTATACGTCAAATTAAAATTGTTAGAAAACAACATACAATATATTGGGAGGTTTTAACTAAAACTGGTTTTGTTTATATCAATATTTTCACTTAATAGGATCTTCACATATTCACTTCTAATACCATCTTTCGTAATTTAATAGTTCTTATAATTATTTTCTATATTTATTTGCTGTAAGTTATATATTTGACTTTTTAAAGTAGGTATTTTTAAATACAATACAATCTTTTTAAAATTTTTAACATTTTTCGAGATTGTATATTTTAATTAGTAATTATAATTTTGTTATAATTCTCAAATTTCTTTTCTTAGATCTATAAATACTATTTGCCTTACTACATCTAAAGATTACACGCTTTCATGTCAAAAAGTAAAAAGTTTAAATTATTGGTATAATATTTTATAGCATATTTATTATTAAATGATTACTTATAGCTTTATATTTTTAATAATTATATATATATATATATATTAATAATTAATTTTAACGTAGTTTCTTATAATTATCTAGGAGTAGTAATACGAGAAAAGTTGATAAAAATTTGAAAAAATAGTTATAGTTTATTAAACATGCTTGTTATTGAATATGTGAAAAGATAAGAGTTTTATTTAAAATTTATTCATTTTTTGAGCTTAAATTTTATGTTTAGATACGAATATGTAAATAAATAATTTGTTTAATATTTATTTTTATTTTAAATTAAAATTATTGTATTATAAAAATACTTTAGAATATAAAATTCTTTACACTTACCTATACCAACTGTTTCTGTGCAAATATAAGTGACATAAAGATATTGAATATATTTTTTAACACTATAGAAATAAAATTTATGTTTATAAGTTACTATACCTACTAATTTGATTAAAAAATTTATGATAATTAATATGGATCTACTACAAACAAAATTAAATTTAAATCACATAAAATAAAAAATATTATATAATAATTTTAAAAAATAATTATTTATTATTTAGTTACTTAAGTCAACTTAAATAAAATTAAAATAAATGGCGCAAAATAAACGAGTTTAACTAGTTCCACATATATTTAATTTGATATAATTGAAAATTCAATTTCCCAACTGTGTTCATATAATGTTTAAGAGGAGATAAACGTGTTTTCATATTTTGCGATTAACATATTTACATTAAAGATTTATACTAGAGTTTAATTATCAATAAATCATGCAATATATTCTTTTAAAACTTTATGAGATATTGCACAAGATTATTTTTGTAATTATTCATATATCCATAATAAATTAAATTATTAGAAAGGAGAATTAATGTGTACAACTTATTATTTATCTTAATTATATGAGTAACTATTTCTTTAGCAGTTGAATGATCCATAATTTGCAGTTTGACTTGATTAATAATTTGAAATTTTCAGTCTAAATATTACTAGAATATCTTAATACAATGCGACTTACGCTAACTCGATCATAAAAACTCTGATACTATTTGAAAGTTCTAAAAAAATTTCGTTAATCAGCTAATGGGATGATTAATATATTGAACAATTGAAAATAAGGTTTTAGTATTAAGAAGCCTTTTTATAAGAATTAACGTCTGGTACAATTAACATGACTAAAAGTGTATTGCTTGTATAAAAAGGCTTCGGTGCATATATCTTTGAGACAGAGCAAGTAAAAACGTGAATACCTGATTACACCAAGAGTTTATTGAATAAGTAGTTAACAAAAAATATTAGTCATAGATTTTACTATCATAAAAGATAACGCAGCAAAATATTCCCTTTTATCTCATATATTCTTCTAATCATATAAAGTTTAATACTTCAAAAACTTAAATTTTCAATTTAAATTTTCAGTAATTCACCATTTAGTCTTTAAAAGAAATACTCTAAAATTTGTTAATATTAACTGTAAAACATATGCTTTATAAATAAAATAACATAATGAAATTTATTTTATAATAAAAAGACCATAATATCTTTCACTTAGGCCTGTTTGGTTGGAAGGTTAGTAATAAAACGGGATGTAACATAACACACTTCCATCTTTTGATTGAAGATTTCATAATGGAATGGAACGGAATGTGATGGAAACGGAAGGTCTCATGTTACGTTCCATTCCATCCTAAATAGTGAAAATAAGAAATCTTCAATTCGGAAGGTTTAACATGAAACGTAAACTAATAAATACATACTATCTAAGATGAAACATAAACTAATAAATATATACTATCTAATAAACCCTCAATAATTTTTCTTAATACCAATTATTTCTTCTACCACTTCTTCCAACTTCCATTCTTATTGTGTGAGTTTTAAGATTTTTTGTTCTTCAATTCTTTTTAACACTGGTAAAGTGAGTTTTGTTCTTTTCTCTCCTTCAGCCCTCATCTTCTCCCCTAATACATCGACATTCCTTTCTGTCAGATGATTCCGACTTTCGCTTCTTGTTCTTGGGGTTCGATATAACACTAGCAAAATTTTCTTTTTTTCCTCTGTTGGGTTTCTTTATCCCCTTTGCTGGTGCCTTTCTGATGTCAATTATAATGATAGAAGCAAATCATCACATAGAAGATTGAGCTTTGATTCATTTCGCTTATAGGGGTTTGCTTTGTCCATGGGTTCTGATTTTTGCTTCCTAGAGACAGGTTTTCATCAAAATTCGTCTTTCATGGAGTCTCCTTGTTTAATCTGGAAGACACCCACTTGTCTAGTTCCATCATAATTTTACTCTCCAAAGTTTAATCCCTTTTCATTTGGGATTTTCTGATCTGCACTCGGAAAGTGTATGTTTCTTTCAGCCTTTGTTGATATATATACACTCGGAAAGTGTATGTTTCTTTCAGCCTTTGTTGATATATATATATATATATGTTGAGAATCAATGTCAAGCCCATCTTAAGTAATTCACAACCCAATCTAAAGTCCAATAGTATTGTCCAAGTCCATATCTAGTTTGATGATGAAGTTAGGTATGGTTGTGTGGAAGACAACATAATTAAAGTGTTCTATGATGAAGTTAGGTATGGTTGTATGGAAGACAACATAATTAGACGCAATTAATGTGTTTGTGTGGTAGTAAATAAAGTTAGTTTAATTAAGTGTGTGGTGTAGCTTTCATTTGGTTTGCTATAAATACCCAAGTCCTCTAGCCTTGTAATTCATTCCAAAGACAAGAAAACAAAGCTAATTGCTAAAAAAGAAAAGCTTGCTCATTCGTGGTTTATGAGTTTTCTTTTCAGTGTGCTTTATTTTCTTCCTTTTGGGATCATTAGAGTTATCTTGTATACTCTTCTTATTCTAGAATTGGTATCAGAGCGAGACGGTCAGGGATCGTTCTTGGTGGCACTATCTTGAGTCGTGAGGAGATTGGTATTCAAGCTTGTTCGGTATAGTTGAAGTCTTGCCAACACAATGGTTGACCTTCAAGTAATTAGAGGAATCAAGAAGCTTAACAACAAAAACTACAACACGTGGGTGACATGTATTGAGTCCTACTTACAAGGTCAAGAACTTTTGGAGGTTATCGGTGGTGGTGAAGTTGCACAACTGGCGACAGAAGATGCCAATGGCATCTTGCGAATATGGAAAATTAAAGCAGGCAAAGTGATGTTTGCTTTAAAGACCACAATTAAAGAAGAAATGTTGGAGCACATCCGGGATGCGAAAACATCGAAGGAAGCATGGTATACTTTTGTTACAATTTTTTCAAAGAAGAATGATACAAGATTGCAACTTCTCAAGAATGAGCTGCTATCAATAGTGCAACGCGACATGACAATTGCTCAATACTTTCATAAGGTGAAGTTGATATGTCACCAAATTTCAGAATTAGATCCGACAGCTCCTATTGGGGAAACTAGGATAAAGAGAATAATTATCCATAGTTTGAGACCTGAATATTGAGGGTTCATTGCCGCTGTACAAGGATGGCTAAAACAACCATCTCTTGTTGAGTTTGAAAATTTACTTGCAGGTCAAGAAGCTATGGCCAAGCAAATGGGAGGACTCTCACTGAAGGGTGACGAGAAAGCGCTCTACACTAGCAAAAGCATAGGCACTTTCAAGCGATACACTGGTAGTGGATCTAGAAAGGATGGTGACAAGGTGAAAAGTCACCAAGGAAAGGGAGGCTCTCGTCCAGGGGGAGCTCTAAAGAATCACAGTATTAGTAGAAAGTTCGATGGTGAGTGTTACAACTGCGGGAAGATGGGCCACATGGCGAAAGATTGTTGGCCCAAGAAAAAGCCTGTTGAAAGTAATACTGCTACTTCCAGTTCTAAGGAGAATAGCGATGATGGTTGGGATGTTGAAGCGTTATTCGCTACGGAGGAAGAAGAATTAGCTCTCACGGTAACAACATTAGAACGGATTGACTACAAGAATAATTGTATTGTAGATTCAGGCTGCTCAAATTTTATGACGGGTGATAAACAGAAGTTTCAAAACCTATCTAAATACAAGGGAGGTCTTGTGGTGGTGATAGCTAACAACTCAAGGTTACCAATAACTCATATCGGTAAGACAATAATTACACTTCGATATAATTCTAACCGAGTTCCACTTCAATATGTTTACCATATCCCAGGAATGAAGAAAATTTTGCTATCTGTGGCTCAATTAACATCATTAGGTCACTATGTCTTATTTGGTCCCCAAAATGTGAAGGTGTATCGTGACCTCAAAATAGTAGAAACACCGATAATGGAGGGACGACGATTGGAGTCAGTTTACGCGATGTCAGCGGAGTCTGCATATGTAGACAGGACTAGAAAAAATTAAACAACAGATCTATGGCACATGCAGTTAGGTCACGTTAGCTATTCCAAGCTAAGTGTGATGGTGAAGAAGTCGATGCTTAAGGGGATTCCTTAACTAGACGTGAGAACAAACACGGCCTGTGCAGGATGCCAGTATAGTAAAGCACACCAATTACCATATGAGGAGTTGAAGTTCAAAGCAAAAGAACCATTAGAGTTAGTTCACTCTGATGTGTGCGGACCGATTAAGCAACAGTCAATTGGCGGTATGGAGTAAATGGTGACATTCATTGATGACTTCTCTAGGTATGTGTGGATTTTCTTTATGAAAGAAAAATCTGACACATTCTCAAAGTTTAAAAAGTTCAGAGAGTTAGCTAAAAGAGAAGTGGGAAAGAAGATTTGTTGCTTACGCATAGACAACGAAGGAGAATATAGCTCAAGCAAGTTCACTCAATACCTAAGGGAATGTTGAATACATCATCAATACACTTATGCCAACACGCCATAACAGAATGATGTAAAGGAAAGAAAAAATCGACATCTTGCAGAAATTTGTCGAAGTATGTTACATGCAAAGAACGTATCGACAAGATTTTAGAATGAGGACTGTTGCCTTTGTGATCAACAGAATTCCTCAACCAAGGTTCGGATTTGTTTCACCCTTTGAGAAACTATGGAACATGAAACCTACAGTTAGCTACTTTCGAGTATTTGGTTGTGTATGTTATGTGTTTGTTCCTAATCATTTATGGAGCATGTTTGACATGAAAGCTGTTAAATATATCTTTGTGGGATACAACAGCCAGAGAAAGGGGTGGAAGTGTTGTGATCCAATGAGTGGACAATGGTACACTTCACGAGATGTGGTATTCGATGAAGCTTCTTCTCAGTGGTCGTCAGAGAAGGAGGTGTTGCTAGACTCGAGAGAATTTGGGGACAAGCTACAACAAAAGATGGGGGAGCATACTGTTCAACTAAGTTCAGATGAATCGGGAGATTTAAACAGTAATGATCTCGAACAAAGAGTGACTCAGAATCCTTGTCAAACTGGTGTGTATCAACATCCAAACGAAGAAAGTGGGCTTAGTGAAACAGAAGAATCAATTCCACAATATCAACTCTTAAGGTCAACAAAAACACGAAGGCCAAATCCCAAATACACCAATGCAGCCATAGTTGAAGAAGCAACTATATTAGAGCCTGAGACATTCAAAGAGGCATCACAGAGTTCTGAGTGGATGACAGCTATGAAAGAAGAGATCAATGCACTTGAACAAACTCAGACTTGGGATCTGGTGCCAAAGCCAAGAGATGTGAAATCCATATCTTGTAAGTGGGTTTATAAGATAAAGCATCGTCCAGATGGGTCAATCAAAAGGTACAAGGCACGATTGATAGCTCTTGGTTTTTCTCAACAGTACGGACTAGACTATGATGAAATGTTTAGTCCAGTGGCAAAACTCACAATTATACGAGTCCTACTTGCACTTGTAGCCAACAAAGACTGGAATTTGTGGCTGATGGATGTTAATAATGCTTTTCTTCATGGAGAGTTGGATCGAGAGATCTATATGATCCAACCAATGGGCTATCAGAGCTAAGATCATCTAGAATATATGTGTAAGCTGCGGAAAGCGCTCTAAGGATTGAAACAAGCACGTAGGGCGTGGTATGGTAAGATTGCCAAATTTCTAATATAAAGTGGTTATTCAGTAGCACCTGCAGACTCCGGCTTGTTTGTTAAAGCCAATGGAGGAAAGTTAGCTATCGTGTTAGTGTATATGGATGATTTTATCATAACCGGTGATGACGAGGTAGAAATTCTTCGAAAGAAGGAGAATTTATCAGTCTGTTTCCAGATGAAGGAACTTGGATAGCTCAAGCACTTCCTTGGTCTAGAGATTGATAACACATAAGAAGGAATATTTCTCTGTCAGCAAAAATATTCCAAAGATTTGTTAAAGAATTTTGGACTGCTCGAATGCAAACCGATTTCGACACTGATGGAACTAAATGCCAAAATGTGTGCACATAAAGGAAAAGATTTGGAAGATGCAACGATGTATCGACAATTGGTAGGTAGTTTGATCTACTTAACCTTAACTCGACCTGACATTTCTTATACAGTTGGTGTGACGAGTCGATACATGCAAAATCCACAGAAGCCTCATTTAGAAGCAGTTCAATGAATACTGATATATGTGAAGAGTAAAATTGACTATGGTATTTTGTACAAGAAAGGTGAAGACTGCAAGTTAGTTGGTTACTGTGATGCTAACTATGCAGGTGATCATGACACCAGAGATTAACAACTGGTTATATATTTAAGCTTGGTTCTAGAACAATCTCTTGGTGTAGTAGGAGACAGCCAACGGTATCATTGTCAACCACTGAAGCTGAGTATCAAGTAGTAGTAATAGCCAATCAAGAGTGTACATGGCTGATACAGCTCCCGAATAATCTACTTCAATCAGTAGATTATGTTGTTTTGTTGTACTGTGACAATCAATTGGAAATTCTTTTGGTAGAGAATGCGATGTTTCATACAAAAACTAAGCATGTTAAAGTGCACTACCATTTTATCAGAGAAAAGGTTCTACAAGAAGAGATTGAGATGAGACAGGTCAAGACGAATGATCAAGTTGCAGACTTGTTCACAAAAATTTTAAGTACAGGCAAGCTCAAAATGTTTTGATGTATGCTTAGCATAGTGCAAAGAATGAGAGCTGACATTGAGGGGGAGTGTTTAGAATCAATGTCAAGCCCATCTTAAGTAATTCACAACCCAATCTAAAGTCTAATAGTGTTGTCCAAGTCCATATCTAGTTTGATGATGAAGATAGGTATGGTTGTACGGAAGACAACATAATTAAAGTGTTTGATGATGAAGTTAGGTATAGTTGTGTGGAAGACAACATAATTAAAGTGTTTGATGATGAAGTTAGGTATGGTTGTGTGGAAGACAAAAAAATTAGATGCAATTAATGTGTTTGTGTGGTGGTAAATAAACTTAGTTTAATTAAGTGTGTGGTCTAGCTTTCATTTGGTTTGCTATAAATACCCAAGTCCCCTAGCCTTGTAATTCATTCCAAAGACAAGAAAACAAAGCTAAGTGCTAAACAAGAAAATCTTGCTCATTTGTGGTTTGTGAGTTTTCTTTTAAGTGTGCTTTATTTTCTTCCTTTTGGGATCATTAGAGTAATCTTGTATACTCTTCTCGTTCTACAATATATATATATATATAAAGAACATGGGTTGTGTTCATGGAAAGTGTTGCAATTGCTATCTATCATCCTCAGATGGTGATTCAAGGAAACCTCCGTATAGAAACAGCAAGCATGTAATCTCACAAAGATCACTGGAAATTATTCCTATCCCTTCACGCAACTTCAAATTGTAATACTTTGTTTTAACTCAGAGTGGTTATTGTTGGGAATTTAGACCTCCTAAACCCACACCCAAGGATATTTTATAGAAAAAATAGCAAAAAATAGAGAAATAATAACAACATAAGAAAATTTATGTGGAAACTCTCAAACTGGAGAAAAACCAAGGGTACCAAGAAGAAAATCTACCATGTAAAAAATTCTTACAATCACACAATTTTTCCTCTCACCCAATATCCCAATACACCAATACACCCACAAAGAAATACCCA
>JAOQMS010000004.1:7018378-7041355 GCA_027563885.1 Erythroxylum longipes | reverse complement strand
ATAGAGAACACTCTGGGATGATTAAGCTAAAGAAAGTTATGAGGATGGAAAGGTATCGTCTGTGTCTTACAGACTTCATCTGTAACCCAGATAAAGCTATCGTCTGGGTCACTATTCACTTCTATCTTCTGTCTCAATTTCGAACCCTCAGGAGACAAAGTTGGATGTCGAGGTCCTCATGAAACATATAGTTCCTGAGGTCCTCTATCTATCCATCCTAAGAGAATCTGGTTTGGAATTCTTGCAAGTGAAGTTATCTTATTGGACCCGAGCAAGTATAAGTGTGAAGTAAGGACTTAACCACGCTGAAGATGATAGCAGTCAGGTTGAAGTATAGATGTTATCTTTGGGAGATGACTTACATATTAAGACATTCTGCATGTATGAAAGTAACAAGCATGATATCGAAGTAAGCAAGTGGGCAGGTATGCAGGTGGTGTCAGAGCAAGAAAAAATACATGCAAGTCAGTAAGTGAGCCAGGTTCACAAGTATGCAAACAAGTAAGCCAGGCAAGCATGCATGCAAGGGTTAGACTCCGGAACTCGGGGTCCAACAGGTATGGTATCAGAGCAAGTATGCATGAACAAGGATAAGCAAGTATGCATAAACAAGAGTCAGACTCCGGGAAACGGGGTCTAACAATTTTCTTCTTATTTTTTCATATATTGTGTTTATTTCCCCCGGGTGTGTTTGCGTACCCTTCTCACATTAAAGGCAATATGTTGTTTAGGTGTGGGGAGGATTGTGTGTTTTTACCTTAAGTGTGAATTTGGCGTTTTGTATGGTAGTTTTTTTAGGTTGCATGATGTTAATTATGGGAATGCGTTAATGGCTAAAGCTTAACGGGATAGATTTAGCCTTAAATATAGCCTTTTAGGTTTTCAAGATTTATTAGCTTGTGAAATTAGTGATCTAAGTTACTTAGTGCTAAATATGCTCTTAATTAGGATACGATGTTAGTCCATTCACCTAAGGAATTTTTCATACTTATTTATAATTTTAGGCCAATCAAATAAGTGGCATTATTAGTACATTTTCATGAGAATGATTAGCTAAAGCCATAACGAAGGCAAAATTAAAAAAAAAGAGTTATATAATTTAACTAAAATAACTATTCCACTAGCTTTCGGGTTATAAATAAAGCTAGTAGCCAGTTGACAATGTGATGTAGCTGAGTAATCGGATCGACATGCATCACAAATGTGTGCCTTTATGTCAAAAGGCTATAATGACATTCCAACCAAGCAACTTAATAACAATATGACTTAGTTGAGTAACCAAATAGATATTCATCACAAATGTTTGCCTCCGTGTAAAAGACTAGGTTCATGTCCTTAAAAAATCAAAAAAAGAATGTTTTGGAATTAAAACGTACCAAACTTGTTAGTATCTTGATTTTTCATGAAAATCTACTAAGAAATAGCTACACTTTTGTTTTGTCTGGATGATTATCAATGTGTGTGTGCAGGTGACGAGGGTGAATAGATTCAACATTAAAATTTTGATTAGTTTGTATATTGAGTCCAAGGTGCTTAAACGCGAATTTCGCAAGTTAATAATTTGGAATAACTTGAATGATAGTGTTTAGAGTTAAATTATTTTGTGAAGTTGATGTCATTGCCTCATTTGTTGCATTGTGTGTTGTGTGTTTGTTCCTTTATTTGCCTGAGGACAAGAAAACGTTTAAGTGTGAGAATGTTGATAGTTATGATTTGAATTATGTTTAGGTTAATCTGTTAGATATTTAGTGTTAATTTGAGTGTTTAGTGTGTATTTAGGTTTTAATTATGTTAGTTTAGGTGTCTAAGTGTTTTTATAGGTTAGTATGAGTCTTTGAACTTAAATGTTATATTTTTGAGGTACTTTAATGTGTTTGTTAGTGTTTCAAGGTAAAAGGCGAAGAACGAAAAAAGTTTCAAAGAGTTTCGGGCCAAAACCATGGCCCACAATCATGGCACAAGAGGCCACAATCATGAAAGAAAGAGGTGATCGTGCACTTTGGGTGACACGATCATGGCTAGCATTAGGTTGACACTAAAACTCAAGTTTTTGCAAGACTTTTCAGACTATTTCAACCCCAAATCAACCTTAGGGCTTCCAAAGTATAAATATAACATTAAAAGATAGAGGAAGCAACCTTGGGAGGAGCCTTTTGCATCATTCAATTTCAAAAACCTAGAGAGCTTATCGAGAAATTGAGGAAGGAGAAAAAGGCAGAGAGACACGGCGAAGAAGCTTGACCCGAAGTACTTCCCAGAATAGGAGGTTTCCTATTGTCGCTGCCTTCATTATTTCGTTCCCGACATATTTTTCGGTTATTTCAATTTTATTGATGTATACAATTGAGATAGTTGTTGAGAATAGGTTGTGTAGTGAGAGATCATGCATAGGTTTTCGGTAAGTTTTTAGACAATTTCAGAACTAATTTAGGTTTGGGTAAATTGTAAATCGAGGGATTACAAATCTATAATTTAAATTAGGGATTATACATTAATGTTAAAGATTATAACTCGAGAGAGAGTAATCTACTCTATGATCTCCTAGACTCGATAATTCGGTAATCTCATAATCAATTAGATTTTCATTAAGGTCAGATAAAATCCCTTTCTCTTAATTGGTAGTTCCTAGATTGATTTTTGATTGGGTTGTGCAAACTGTTATCCTGTTTATATTTCTGAAATTTAATTTCTCGTAATTGATGTTTGATTTATTAATTTTCTACATTAGTTGTTTATTTTGAATTGTTGCGATTTAGTTCAGCCTTAGATTTTATGATTAGATTAACCCTCCTTGTGGGATTGACACCTTAGGTACTACATGATTGACTCACGCGCTTGAGGTATTATCGAGGTTAAAAAATTAAAATTTAGCATACGAAACCTTGCGAACATAGGGATCTAATAAGATCAACTAGATTTGGACCTAGAGCGGGTAGCAGTAGTAGTCGCAGTGGGCAGAGCTCTAGAAGTTGTTCTCACTTTGGAAGTATTGCTTGTCAGAATTATAGTAGAGTCCATCAGGGACCTTGTCATATTCCTCCAGGTGCTTGCTTTCGATATGGTCAGATTGAGCATTTTGCTAAAGAGTGCCCTAATCCTCGATTTCAAAGAAAATTTCTCAAGGCTCCTCTGCTAGCATGATGTAGCCAGTCCATCAAGTTCAAACTCAACATCACAGTACTGAAGTGAATCTCAAATTGTGGGACAACAATGTCGTGGATCAATAGGTAGGTTTAGGGGTAGATTCTAGGCTAAGCGTAGGTCTGGTAATAAAAATTTTGGGTAGGCTTCAACCTCCCAGCAGTCAAGAGGAGGACAGGATCAGGTGTTCACCCTTACCCCACAAAATGTTCAGACCTCTAATACAATTATAACAGGTACTGTATCAGTATGTTATGCTGATTCTAAAGTTTTATTTGACCCAAGTGCTACCCATTCGTTTACATCCCCTGTATTTGTGTCAAGGATTGGTTGGCAAGAAACCAAATTAGTAACTCCTTTATCAGTAGCCACCCCTTTAGGTGAATCTCTGAATATATATTATTTTCCTTTCTTGTTTGCTGTAGTCGAGAATTAGTGGCTAATTTAGTATTATTGGATGTGATGAATTTTGATGTAATTTTGGGTATGGATTGGCTGTCATAACACTTTGCTACCTTAGATTGTCAGGAGAAATTGGTGATTTTTAGGATTGCTAATGATGTTGAATACTGGTTTAGAGGTGATAAAAGGAAAGTTCCTTAAAACTTTATATCTGCCATTACTACTAAAAAGATGCTTCGACAAGGTTATCAAGGATATTTGGACTTAGTGAGGGATACTTTAATCAAGAGAGCTTCAGTTGATGATATCCCAATTGTATGTGAATTTCGTGACGTGTTTCCTAAAGTGTTGCCAGGTTTGCCATCGGAGAGGAAGATTGAATTCTACATTGATGTAGTGTCGGGTATAACACCTATCTCGATTACAAATTAAAGGAGCTTAAGGAGCAATTACAAGAATTGTTAGATAGGAGATTTATTAGACCTAGTACTTCTCCATAGGGTGCACCAATATTATTAGTAAAGAAGAAGGATGGTAGCTTCCAACTTTGTATTAATTACAGGGATTAAATAAAGTGACGATAAAGAATAGGTATCCACTTCCAAGAATCGATGAGTTGTTTGACTAACTTTAAAGGGCTAAATGTTTCTTTAAGATTGATTTGAGATTTTGTTATCATCAATTGAGGGCCAAAGGAGAAGGTATTCCAAAAACTACTTTTCATTCTAGGTACGATCATTATGAATTTTTGGTGATGTCCTTTGGGTTAACTAATGCTCCTGCAACCTTTATGGGTTTGATGAATAGGGTGTTTAGATCTTTTCTATATAGGATTGTTATTGTATTCATTAATGATGCTTTCGTATGTTCTAAGAGTTAAGAAGAATATGTGATGCATCTAAGAATGGTTTTGCAAACGTTGAGGGAGCATCAGTTGTATATTAAATTTTCTTAGTGTGAATTTTGGTTGGATTATGTACTCTTCTTGAGACACATGATATCTAAAGATAGCATCCAAGTGGATCCTAAAAAGATTGAAGCTATCACAAAATAGAGAAGATATACTGCTGTCATTGAGGTTCGAAGTATCTTAGGCTTAACAGGCTATTATCAGAGATTTCTTTAAGATTTCTCTCGAATAGCTACATCTTTGACTAAGTTAACTCATAAGAATGCTAAATTTTTTTGGCTAGAGGCATTTGAGGATAGTTTCTAGCAACTTTATGGCAGGTTAACATCAGCTCCAATTTTGACCTTACCTTCAGGGTTGGATAGATTTACAGTGTATTGTGATGCTTCTAGGGTTAGTTTGGGTTGTGTGCTTATGAAGCATAGACGAGTAGTAGCTTATGCCTCCCAAAAACTAAGGAAGCTTGAATAGAACTATCTTACTCATGAATTGGAAATGGCAGCTGTGGTGTTTACATTTAAGATTTGGAGACATTATCCGTATGGTGCGACTTGTGAGATCTATACTAATCATAAAAGTTTGAAATATATTTTTCTACAAAGGGATATAAATTTTAGGCAATAAAGATTGATGGAGCTTTTGAAAGATTATGACTGTTATATTTTATATCACCCAAGTAAAGGTAATGTAGTAGCTATTGCCTTAAACAGAAAATCATCCGGTAGCTTTTCTCACATCGAATCTATAATGAGAACCTTAATTAAAGAGTTGCACGAGTTAGTTGACCAAGGATTGCTATAGAAGATATCAAGATTAGGATGTTCGCTAGCACAACTCAAGGTTAGATCTATGTTTTTGGAGAGAGTCAAGGTTGCTCAGTCCAACGACCCTCAATTATGTAAGATATTTTAGGAGATTCAAGAGAATCGAGCTAAGGATTTTAATATGGATGGTGATGGTATTCTGAGGATGGGTACTAAGGTATATGTACTAGATATTTATGACCTAAGAAGGGAAATCATAGAGGAGCTACACTTTACAACTTATAGAATTGTTCCAAGCTATACCAAGATGTATCATGATCTCAAAGGCACGTACTGGCAGAGTGGATGTTGGATCGCCTATGGCCTGTCTATTCACAATACGCAGCAGAATGGACCATACTACACAACAAGAAGTATAATCGAAAATCACAACACGTATGAAATTACCTCTTGACGTGGATTGGTATTTGTTTTCTCTGATTTGTAGATGCTGCAGTGCGCGAACATCCTCTACCGGTATCCACATGAGGATGAACGATCTGGGTAGCGACTAATGTGTGCTAGCACATTCTAAAACACTTTTTGAACGCCGCATAATTTTTCCCTCAGAAGAAGAACGAACAACTAGGTCTAGGTGGCTAGGATTTTCATCTCTACTCTAATGAGACATAAGTTCTCTATTTGTAGAGAAACCCTAATCCCTATTCCTATTAGGAATAAAAATATCATAATCCCAAGCCCATTAGGATTATGGAAGCCCAATAAGTTTCAGCCCATATTATATCTCATATAATAAAAGCCCGATAACTTAATTCAATCTAGCCCAATAAATATATCCACATATATTTATTCAGTGCCTAATAAATTAGGCCCAAGAGAATAAGCCCAGATCACATCACTCTCTGTGTGCAACCCTGTAGGCTCATTTGATGTTGGCAATGGCCTTGATCACACTTCAAGGCCCATAAGTCATAAGCGACCTCTAGCAAGACATTATGACTACCTAAATCAAATGAGGATTGGTAATCCGATTTAACCTATAACCATGGTTACGAACTCAGTCCCTTTGTAACATGACATCAAGATTACTCACAAGGCATGGTACATGTCAACCTTTGATTATTCATTTCTTGATCCCCAAGTTGACTGATTATAACAAATGACATTGATGACTCCTCATCAATTCATTTGAGTACGGCCATGCATTTCTTCAGTTATACTTGTTAAGAGGCTCAAATGATATCTCTCTCATTTAAGAGAAGTACAAATCCCATCTACATCATTTACATCCCTCCGCATGATTCATTTAATGACCAACATAAGACTACTTGTTATCCGGTTAAAGATAACTTAGTCTAATATCAAAACACTGAATTCCTCATGTAGGGAACCATGATGACTTCAGGTTAGAGGACTAAAGTCAAATCATATTGAGAATCACTAATGACATGAAACCATGTAGTGTTCTCTCTGAGGGTCGGTCCAATATACGTTCTCTAACATATATCTATGTTTCTGATTCGATAACTGAAATCCATAATCAGTAAAACGTGATCATCAATCAGAACACATACTAGCCTTAATTCATTATTGTTACACTAATAACAATCGACCAGGGATAGTTTAGAATAGTATTATAATGCTTATCGTTTTACTATCAAGTCACATACTTGATGACATAAGCCTAATAATATTCATGGAATGTAAATCACATTACATAAACGATATACATGCATATATAAAAGAATACCTCATAATATATCATTAATAAGTCAGAATGTCAATATAAAAGTCACATATGTCTATTGGCCTAGGGCACACTACTAACGGTGGAATGAAAAAGGATATTATGAAATTTGTGTTTAAACATGTAACATACCAGCAAGTAAAGCTTAAGCACTAAAGACCTTATGGATTATTACAACAACTCCCCATTCCTGAGTGGAAATGGGATATGATTACTATCGATTTTTTGACTGGATTTCCCCTTACTAATACTGGATATAATGTTATATGGGTGATTGTGGATAGATTAACAAAGTCTGCACACTTCTTACCTATCAAGAAGACTTATTCTACCAATAATTTGGTTAGACTATATATCAATAAAATTGTGTTTACATGGGGTACTATAATCTATAGTCTCTTATAAGGATTCAAACTTTACATCAGTTTTTTGGTGAGAGTTATAAAATATTTGGGTTAAAGATTGGATTTCAGCACCACTTTTCATCGTCGGATAGATGGATAGTGTAAGAGAACTATTCAGAATTTAGAGGATATGTTTAGGATGTGCATTATTGATTTTGGTGGTCATTAGGATTTGCATTTGCTATTGACTGCATTTGCTTATAATAATAGTTACCATGCTAGTATTGAAATGGCTACTTACAGAAGAAAATTTAGATCACCTTTTTGCTGGGAAATTGGTGACAACAATTGACAGAACCTAAGTTATTACAAATCACTTCTGAAAGGATCCCTATTATTTAGTAAAGATTGAAAATAGCTTTAGTAAACAAAAGAGTTACGCGTATCTAAAGAGGAAAGATGTGAGATTCTCAGTAGGTGACATGGTATTTTTGAAAATATCACAAATGAAAGGAGTGATGACATTTAGTAAGAAAGGTAAACTAGCTCCAAGGTGTATTAGTCTATTTGAGATTAAATCTAGAGTGGGAGAAGTGGCATATAGGTTGGTGTTACCGCTTAACCTATCTAGAGTTCATCTTGTATTTCTTGTGTCGATATTGAGAAAGTATATTTCAAATCCTACTAATATCCTTTGACCATATAATGTGAAGATTGATGGAGATTTGACATATGAAGAACAACTTGTTGCCATAGTAGATTATCAGATTCGCCATAGTAGATTATCAGATTCGACAATTATGATCAAGAGAGATACCAATGGTGAAAGTGTTACGGAGTAATCATACATTGGATGACTATATATGGGAGACAGAGCTGGATATGCAGAGTCAATAACCACATCTATTTCAATAATTAGTGGATATTTAAAATTTGAGGATGAATTATTTTATAAGGGAAGAGAATTTAATGATCCAAATTTTTGTTAAATTACACACAATGGACCAATAAGGAGAAAAGTTTATAAGTATAAGTTGAGTTTAAGAAAGCTTAAGTTCATTTCCCTCTTAAACTTTTTTCCCTATAGGTTACTATTCACTCTTAACTTTTGAAATGTATACCTTCACCATCTGGCCACCATTTCCGACAATCTAGGGCTCTACGGAAAGCTCTCGGAATGATTTACAAAACCCCTAAACTAATTTTTTCAAAATCAACCCAAATTTGGAGGAATAATGACTAAAATTTTTGGTTCATTTAGGTAAGTCACCAATCTCCTATTTTTAGTCATTTTTTGGTGAAACTAACACCACCATCATGTCTAATGTGCCTAAAAATGTAGGAAGTCACCTTTGAGCTTTAAACATTCTATTCTCATAAACCGAGAGGAGTTTTTACATAAGACCACTGCCATTAGATTCCTGGAGGTGAGCTCATCATTTCTTTATGGGTGGTGAAGTTCACTACCCCTCTAGCACCGGTGCGTGCACCCCACTCTCTAGTGACGGCAGTGATTTTTCAACCAGCCCAGAAATGGTTGAAAATAATTTTAAAAATTTCCAAATATTATTTAGATCAGTTTTCATAAAACAATATATTGTAATTATTCATAGTTTGTAAGATAAAAATTTAAAAATGGTTATTTTATAGAAATGCATTAAATTGATTAAATTGAGTTGTTTTTTAATAGAATTGAGATTATCTTGATGTATTTTAATGAGGGTGTATGGGTTAGAAGTTTGTATACTTGAATTATGACTGGATTTATTATGAATTTTTGCAATGTAAATATGGGCTCAATTAGCATTGACATGTAATTTAGAGGCCCAAATTGGGTTGTGATTACTGGCAGTTATTGAAGTGTCTTGTCATTACAGGAATGACCCTTTTTTAGGAAGGGGGATGTCCATTTTATAGGAAAAACTCTAATGAATTTTTAGTAGGGTTCTCGTAAAACATGACATTTTCATTTTTAAATACAAAATAGATCTCCTTAATATTGAGTCATGGTCTTATTCTTGTGGTCTTTAAAATTGGTTTAAGTTTTAAATCTTAATCGACATTCTTAGTTTTCTTTCTATAGATCATTTAGGAGTAGAACCCTCCACTTTGAGAAACTAGGTTCGGCGGGAAGGAGTGAATTCTACCTGTGAGTTAATATTCATGGTTATGAACATACATTAGAATTCATTCTCATATTCATCATGAAAATCACCATCGTTATCATATGCATGCATGGCATTCATATATATTGATTGACACATGTATACATATTTTGTTGTGAAATGTTGTGCTCATTTTGATAAATGATGATGTGGCGGATTCGTATAGTATAAGTTAGTTTGTGGGTGTCACTAGGTTGTGCGCACAGTGAGTTGATAAGTGTGAAATGCCTCGTATTTTAGGATATAGTTTGATATATGGTTAGCCGTTTATTCTATTGTTTAGTATGTGTTTCAGGTATAATTGTGTTAATTTGCGATTTATTTTTGTTTTAAGTGTTTTATGGGTTAGAACAATCCTTTGAGCTTAAATATTATGTTTTTCAGGTACCTTGATATGTTTGAGGTACTTTTCTGTCACAATCACGAGCTATGCAATTTGCCCCAATTTGATCCAAAACACCTTTGTGGCCTACGTCGGACAGATGCATAGCCACTTCCAAACATTTTGAGGGATTATTTGGACCTTTCGAAGCCCAGAAAAACCCTAGTTCAACCTTAAACGCAAAAGAATATAAATAGAACAACAAGAACAAAAAAAAAGAGATTTATATTCAATCAGTCTTGGAAACCCTAAAGGGAGAGAACAAGAAGAGAGAGAGAGAGAAGAAGAAGAAGAGCAATAGGGAGAAAGGAGAAATGGATCACGACGCCGCTACTCCCTGGATCAGGTGATATCTCGACACCGCTGCCTTCCCAATTTGTCCAACCTAAGTTCCAATTTCTCTTCATTTCCTTTTTCATTTAAATGTATAAAGTTGAGACGGATTGTATGGAAAGGGATTTCAAGTTGTTGATAATGTTTTGAACTCTCCTTCTGGGTTTTACTTTGAGTTAATGTTTATTTAGTTATTTTTGTGTTTATTGTTTTGGGTGTTGTGATTGATTAATGTAATTGCCAATTTCGGTAAAAACTGAGAGGGTGAGCTAGATAAAAATGATTAGATCGGATTAATGAGAGTTAAGCAATTTAATTGACCACTTAATCATTCTAGTCAGTAATTTCATAGAGAGAGAACCCGTGCAAGACCTGATTGTTTATTAGACAGCTTTAAAACTAATTAGAATTGTGGGTAATTTATGAATTGAGAGATTGCAAGTTCCATAATTCAATTAGGTTTTACAATTTAGGGTTTAATGGTTATAACTCGGGGGAGAGTAATCAACCCTACGACCATCTAGAACCCACATCCCGTAAACATATAAATGTCTAGATTAGCATTAATAATAGGTAAAATACCCTGTCTCATAACTTGATTAACTCTCTTAATGGATTTCTATTATGACCTGTGTGACTTCTCAGTTTAATTCTGTTTTGTTGAATTTTTAACTTTACAATTCTTAAATCAAATTATTGTATCTACAATTCGTACGCCATTTTTCTTCACTACCATAATGAATCAATTGATTAAATATAGGCATCACTCTTTCCTTTGTCCTTCCCCTCGATTTTTGCCCTATCACTAGTGATTACTCCTGATCCAAAGCGCCCCTTTTCCATTCATAAAGAAATCCAATTATCAAAATAAATAAAAAGGCCATCATGGACCAAAATTCAAATAATCAATCTTGACAATTCTTGAATCAAATTCTCGTATTTACTTTCCGTGTTCACTTGTGCAATTTTTATTTCTTTTTATTCTTTTATTTGAGCCTTAGACGACTTAGGATTAGATTAGCACACTCCTCATGGGATCGACACCTCTTATACTACAATTGTAACTTGTGCACTTGTGATATTTAAGGGCTTATGAATTTTAAAGCTCGAATGACATGATCAAGTTTTGGGCACCATTTCCAGGGAGGCATAAATTAGTTTAATTCTTGTAGTCTAAGGATTTTTTACCCTCATTTTTGAAAAAAAACTGGACATAAAGTGGACGACACATCAACTTGGATATCACCAGACCACAATTGGGAATCTCAAAAGTTGAATACTAAAAAGAGATGGAAAGAACGATGGTGGAGGAAATACATCATAGAGAGCGACAAACCCTTATGGATGTCATGAGGCCGCAACACAATGCCCATCATCGAGGGATTATACGACCACCGGTGCAAGCGAATACATTCTAGTTCAAACCATCACTGCTAAACATATTGAGAACCAACGTGAAAATTTACGTGTTAGCTAATGTGGATTCTAATGTTTATTTAGCTAATTTCTTAAAAATTTGCAACATGTTTCGAAATATTTGGATGTCGGAGGATGCTGTTAGGATAACGCTCTTTCCTTTACACTTAGGGATTGAGCCAAGGCCTAGTTAAATTTTATCCACTCATCCAACATCATAACTTGGGAGCAGTTGGTGCAACAGAAAATTTTCTAGATAAGTATTTCCCTTTAAACAAGACAACAAGACTAATAAAGGAAATTATTAATTTCTAGCAAAATGATAGGGAGCCTTTATATAAAGCGTAGGAGATATATAAGGAGTTGCAAAGGAGTTGTCCTCATCATAACCTACCCAACGAATTCCTATTGCAAACCTTCTACACTAGAGTTAATCCACTCATAAGAAGCACCATAGATGCAGCTGCTGGAGGATCATTCATGAGGAAAATAGTTGAAGCATCACATAATCTGTTAGAAGATATGGCATACACTAGTTGCCTTTAGACATCATAACGAAGTAAAAAGCAGTTAACCTTTCGGGACTTAGGAGGAATGATTGTTGCTGCAAATTCAATGACAATATTGCAGGCTAAAATTAACAACCTAACTGAGCAATTTAATAGCCTAAAAGCCACCTCTTCCTCTCCAGTCACAACAATGCAGCACGAATATGAGTGATGTGAACAAGAGAACTATATCGCAGCTGATTACTTCTCAAGGGAAAACAACAACAAGGAGCAATTAAAATTTAATAGAGCACAAGTTGGTCATGGAGATAGCAATCCTTATTTCAGCACATACCAGTTGTGGTGGCATAACCACCCAAAATTTCATTGGTCTAACAATACTGGGATTCGGTTTAGAAATCAAAGGTCACGTGGATATCAATAGGATAAATACAATGACTATGATTCCAAACTGGACAAGCTCATAAGTGTGGATGAGGCCCATAAGAAGTTAGAAGAGCAAATTTACCAAGTAACAAGGACTCATGCCTTTTCTATTCTCAGCCTGGAGGTTTAAGTGGAACAACTTGCCAATGTGTTATCTACAAAAAGTGTGGGAATTCTTTCGAGCAACACAGAAGTACATCTTGAAAGCAAGTTAAGACTATCACATTTAGGATTAGGAAAGAGTTAAGAGAACTAACAGATAGACCAGCTGAAACTCACTTTGTAGAAGACCAAGAGGAGCAAAAAAAGGATGAAGAAAAGAATGAGGACCCTCCCTATGTTCCTCCTCTACCTTACCCACCGAGAATAACATTCATAAGAGTTGATGATGGCGAATCTTTAAAAGGGCATGAGGATGAAGAATAGATGACAACGGACATCGAGTTTGAAGAAGCTATGGAAGTCTTTATTTAAGACACTAAAGAAGAAGAGGAGATGAGGGCGAATGAGGAAGACCCAAGAAGAGAACAACTCACCCTCTTGCCGAGTAAACTGCTAGATTCCATGGAAGATTCAGGGAGTTTTGTTATTCCCTATTTTGTTAATAGTTCGCTAAAAAAAAAGGCATTATTGAGCTTTATTAGTTTTCATAATTTTATCAATATTGTCCTATTTTGTAATTTGTATTACTCATAGACTACAAAATTGATGCTAAACGAAAAGGGTGAAAGCAAACTGCTCATAATTAATCCTGGCTAAGTTTCCAATGATACAAGGTCAAGCTAATGTCCATAAATTAGCATGTTTAGGTAGATTTAAATTATTATGCAGTTAAAGTTGTTTCATTTCCATAAATAAATATCACTGATTTAGAATGCATTGCCCTACTAATTCTCTTACTCTCCCCGAATCAATTATAAGATAGGAAAGCCAGCTCGACATCAAGCGCATTTGGTCTCCACCTTCGACACATCACCACCTCAGTCACCATGATGGTTTCTTGTTCTAACCCTTTTCTTTTCATTTTTGTTATTATTTTGTTCTTTTGCCTTCCGCTTATTGTTTCATTCCTCCTTTTGTGCTTCGACATATCCTTCTCATATTGAGGACAATGTGTTGTTCAAATGTGGGGAGAGTTATGGGTTTTGCTTTGAATGTGAATTTTTCATATTGTATTATAGTCTGTTAGTTGCATTTTGTGAATTATGTGAATGTGTCAATGGCTTAGATGAATTGAAATTGATTTAATTTTGAACATAGTTTATTAGGTTGTGAAGAGTCATTAGCTCACAAAATTAGTGAATTGGGTTTTTTGGCTAAATATGCAAGTTAATTAGGATTTAGTGTGAGTTTGTCACCCTTGAAATTGTCATACTTATTAATAATTTTAGGTCTTTCGATTTAAGTAGCTTTGCTAGTATTTGACAAGTAGTTTAAGCAACAAGGTAGGCAATAAAAAATGTTTTGGTTAAGTTTATATAAATAACTATTTCGCCGGCCTTTGGGTTATGAATAAAGCTATTAGTCAGTTGAGAACGGGATGTAGCTGAGTAACCTGATTGACAAACATCACAAATGTATGCCTCCACACTAAAAGGCTATAATGGTGTTTCAACCAAGAAACTTCATAAAAACATGATTTACTCAAGTAACCGAAGCGACATTCACCAATGTTTGCCTCCGAGTAAACGACTAGGTCTATGTCTAAAAAGATATTTTTTTAAAAATGTGTTTCCTAATAAAACCTACCGAAATTCTAAATGGCTTGACTTTTTATGAAAACGTACTTAAGAGTAGTTACAGAGTTTGAATGACCAAAGACTTATTAATGTGTGTGTATAATTGAACAGGGTGAGTAATTTGACATTTGAGTTTTGATTAATATGTATGTTTAGTCCAGAGCACCTAGATGCAGATTTTGCATGTTAATAATTTGGAAATACTTGAATGATTGTGTTTAGAGTTAAATTATTGCGTGAAGTTGAAGTCATTTCGTCATTTACTGCATTGTGTGTTTTGTGTTTTGTGTTTTATGTTATTTGTTGTTTTGTTTGCTTGAGGACAAACAAACGTTTAAGTGTAAGGATGTTGATAGGTCTGAAATTCATTATATTTTAGGGTATAGTTTGATATGTGTTTATTCAATTGTTTAGTCTGTGTTTAGGGTAGAATTGTGTTAGTTTGTTATTTATTTGCGTTTCAAGTGTTTTATGAGTTAGAACAACGATTTGAGCTTAAATATGATGTTTTTGAGGTACCTTGAAGTGTTTGGTAGTGTTTCATGGTAAAGATCAAAGAACGAAGAAGTTTCTGAGCAAATTGGGCCCAATTGTATGGCCCATGATCGTGACCTGATCATGACAGAAAGACCTGACATAGACCACGATCGTTGCCTACATCGGGTAGATGTGCAGGCACTTCCAAACTTCGTGTTTCGAGGAATTTTTTGGGTCTTTCAGACCCCAGAAAACCCTAGTTCAACTTTAAACACAAAAGAACAGCCACTCATGGAAACCCTAAAAGGAGAGAAAAAGAAGAGAGAGAGAGAAGAAGAAGACAGAGAAGGAGAAGGAAGAAGTAGATCCCGACACTGATGGTCTCCGGATCAGGTGATATCCCGACACCACTGCCTTCCTGATTTGTCTGACCTAAGTTCCATTTTCTCTTCATTTTCTTTGTCATTTAAATGTATAAAGTTGAGATGGATCGTATGGAAAAGGATTTTGGGTTGTTGATAATGTTCTGAACTCTCCTTCGAGATTTTACTTTGAGTTAATTTTGATTTACTCATTTTTGTGCTTATTGATTTGGGTGTTGTGATTGATTAATGTAACTGCTAGTTTCGGAAACAAACCAAGAGGGTGAGCCAAATAAAAATGATTAGATTGGATTAATAAGAGTTAGGCGATCTAATTGACCATTAATCATGTCGTTCGAGCATTAAAATTTATAAGCCCTCAAATATCACAAGCGCACGGGTCGCGATTTTCGTATAAGAGGTATCGATCCCACAAAGAGGGTACTAGCCTAATCCTAAGTTGTCTAAGGCTTAAACAAAAGAATAAAAGGAAATAAAAACTGTACAATTGGACACGGAAAGTAAATACAAGAATTGTAAAGCAGAAATCCCAACAAAACAAAATTAAACTAAGCAGTCACACAGGTCACAATGGAAATTCATCAAAAGAGTTAATCAAGTTATGAGAGTGGTGATTTTACCTATCATTAATATTAATCTAGCCTTTTATGTGTTTACGGGGTGTCAGTTTTAGACTATCATAGGGTTGATCACTCTCTCTCGAATTATAACCATTAAACCCTAAATTGTAAACCCTAATCGAATTAAGGAACTTGCAATCTCTCAATTCATAAATTACCCACAATTCTAATTAGATCTAAAGCTCTCTAATAAACAATTGGGTCTAACACAAGACTCCCTGAAATTACCGACTAGATTGATTAAATGGTCAATTAGATCACCTAACTCTCATTAATTTGATCTAATCATTTTTACCTGGTTCACCCTCTCAGTTTGTTACAGAAACATGCTATTACATTAATCAATCATAACACCTAAAATAATAAAAACAAAAATAACTAAATCAATATTAACTCAAAGTAAAATCTTAAGGGAGAGTTCAAAACATTATCAACAACTCAAAATCCTTTTCCATACAATCCTTCTCAACTTTATACCTTTATATGAAAAAGGAAATGTAGAGAAAATGGAACTTAGGTTGGATAAATCGAGAAGGCAGTGGCATCGGGATAACACTGATCTGAGGAGCAGCGACATCGGGATGCACTTCTTCTTCCTCCATCTTCCTCTTCTTCTTCTCTCTCTCTCTCTTCTTTTTCTCTCTCTTTAGGGTTTCCAAGAGTTAATGTAAAGCAAATCCTTTATGTTCTTGTTATTCTATTTGTGTTCTTTTATGTTTAGGGTTGAACTAGGATTTTTTGATAGGATTTTTATAGGGTTCGAAAGGTCCAAAAAATCCCTCGAAATGTGAAGTTTGGAAGTGGCTACATATCTACCTAATACAGGCCATGATCATGGCATATGTCAGGCCTTTCTGTCATAATCGTGGGCTCCGAAACTCCTCCGTTCTTTAACCTTTACCCTGAAACACTACCAAACACATCAAGGTAACTTAAAAACATCATATTTAAGCTCAAAGCACTGTTATAACCTATAAAACACTTAAAACACAAATAAATCACAAACTAACAAAATTATACACTAAACAATAGAATAAACTACTAAACATATATCAAATTATACCCTAAAATATGATGCATTTCACAACTATTAACATCCCCACACTTAAACGTTTACTTATCCTCAAGCAAACAAAACAACAAACACATAAAATCACACAACACAAAATGTAATAATGAGACAATGACTTCAACTTTATAAAATAAATTTGACTTAACACCCAATCATTTAAGTCATTTCAAATCATTAATAAGCAAAATCCACATTTAGGTGCTTTGAACTAGATATACATATTAATCCATATCCGAGGGTTAAATTATTTACCCCTTTTCAATTGGACACAAATATTAATAATTCTTTGGTCATTAAAACTCTGTAACTACTACTAATTACGTTTTCATGAAAAGTCAAGCTATTACAAGTTCGATAGGTTTTTATTAGAAAACATATATTTTTTATTTACTTTTTTTGTGAACATGGACTTAGTCTTTTTACGTGGAGGCAGACATTAGTGATAGATGTCAATCTAGTTACTTAACTAAGTCATGTTTTTTATTAAGTTACTTGGTTGGAATGTCATTGTAGTCTTTTGACACGAAGGCATAAATTTTTTATGCGTGTGGATTCATAACCCGAAGGCCAACGGAATAGTAATTTATTTAAAATTAACAAACACAATTTTTTATTGGCTACCTTGTTGCTTAAGCTAGTCGTTTCTATGAAAAAATTATAGGAAATCTACTTAAGTCGAAAGATCTCAAATTATGAATGAATGTGACAATTTAAAAGGTGACAAACTCATACCAAATCCTAATTAACTTGCATATTTAGCCAAAGAACCTAATTCATTGATTTTATGAGCTAATGCTTCTTCACAACCTAATAGACTATATTTAAAATTAAATTAATTCCAATCCATCTAAGTCATTGACACATTCACACAATTTACAACACACGACCTAACAGACTATCATACAATATACAAAATTCACACTTAAGGTAAAAACACATAACCCTCCCCACACTTGAACAATACATTGTCCTTAAAGTGAGAAGGATACATGCAAGCACAAAATGGGGAATGAAATAAAAAGCAAAAGGAAAAAAAACAAAATAATAACAAAAATGAAAAGAAAAGGGTTAAAATAAGAAACCATCATAGTGATTGAGGTGGTGATGTGTCAAAGGCAGATACCAAATGTGCTTAATGTCGAGATGGCTTTCCTATCTTATAATTAATTCAGATAGAGTAAGAGAATAAGTAGGACAATGCATTCTGAATAATTGATATTTATTTATGGAAATGAAACAACTTTAACCGCATAAAAATTTAAATGTACCTAAACATGCTAATTTATTGTCATTAGCTTGACCTTGAATCATTGGAAACTCATTCAGGATCAATTATGAGCAGCTTGCTTCCACCATTTTTATTCAACATCAATTTTGTAGCCTTTGAGTAAGCTACAATTTGTAGAATGATTAGCTGGACAATATTAATAAAATTATGAAAACCAATAAAGTTCAGTAATGTCCTTTTTACTAACAAACTGTCAATAAAATAGGGAATAATGAAACTCTATGAACCTTCTATTAATTCTAGCAGTTTGTTTGGTAAACGGGAGAGCTACTCTTGTTCTTCCTTAGTCACTCCCTTTTCTTCTTCTTTTTTTGCTTCACGAACAGACTCGATGTTCGTTGCCGTTTGTTCTTCATCCTCATACTCCTTTGAAGATTTGACATCATCAACTCTTATGAATGGTATTCTCGGTGGGTAAGGTGAAGGAGGAACATAGGGAGGTCCTTATTCTTTTCTTCATCCTTTTTATATTTCTCTTGGTCTTCTACAGAGTGAGTTTTAGCTAATCTATCTGTTAGTTCTCCTAACTCTTTCCCACTCCTAAGTGTGATAGCCTTAACTTGCTATCCTGGATATACTTCTGTGTTTCTCGAAAGACTTCCCACACTTTTTATAGATAATGCATTGGCAAGCTGTTCTACTTAAACCTCCAGACTGAGAATAGAAGAGGCATGAGTCCTTGTTACTTAGTCAAATTGCTCTTTTAACTTCTTCTGGGCCTCATCATACTTATAAGCTTAGCTATGATCTTGTCCAGCTTGGAATCCTAGTCATTGTATTTATCCTGTTGATATCCATGTGACCCTTAATTTCTAAACTGAATCTCAATATTATTAGACCAATGAAAATTTGGATGGTTATACCACCCCAACTGGTATATGCTGGAATAACGATTGCTATCTTCCTTACCAACTTGTGCTCAATTACAGTTAAATTACTCCATGTTATTTTCCCCTAAGAAGCAATCAGTTGTGTCCACATGACTCATATTCGTGCTGCATTACTATGACTGGAGAGGAAGAGGTGACTTTCAGGCTATTCAATTGCTTGTTTACTTTTTTGATCTTAGCCTATAATGTTGTCACTGAATTTGCAACAATAATCATTCCTCTTGGATCCCAAAAGGTTGACTGATGTATAATTCATTTTGATGTCCAAAGATAACTAATGTACGTTATGTCTTCTAAAAGATTGTGTATTGCTTCAACTATTTTCCTGATAAATGATCCTCCAGCAGTTGCATCTGTGGTGCTCCTTGTGGTTGGATTAACTCTAGTGTAGAAGGCTTGCAATAGGAATTCGTTACGTAGGTTATGATTAGGACAACTCCTTTGCAACTCCTTATACCTCTCCCACGCTTCAATAAAGGCTCCAATACATTTTTCTAGAAATTGATAATTTCCTTTATTAGTCTTGTTGTCATGTTTAGAGGGAAATACTTATCTAGAAAAACTTGCACTAACTGCTCCTAAGTTATGATGTTGGATAGGTGGAGAGAATTTAACCAAACCTTGGTTCGATCCCTAAGTGTAAAGAGAAAGAGCCTCATCCTAATAGCATCCTCTGACATCCTAATATATTAGAAGGTGTTACAAATTTCTATGAAATTAGCTAACTGAGTATTGGGATCCTCATTGGCTAACCTGTAGAATTGTAAGTTAGTTCGCAACATATTTAGCAGTGGTGGTTTGATCTTGAACGTATTCGCTTGCACCGATGGTTGTGTAAACCCTTAATGATGGACATTAAGCTTTGGCCATGATGTCCATAAGGGTTCGTCACTCTTCATGATGTATTTCCTCCACCATCGCTCTTTCCATCTCTTTTTAGCGTTCAACTTTTGGATTCCCCATTATTGTCTAATGATATCCAAGTTGATGTGTCGTCTACTTTATGCCTAGTTTTCTTCATAAAAGAAGGTTAAAAAGCCTTAGACTTCAAGAATTAAATTAATCTACGCCTCCCCGATAGGGACTCCAAAAACTTAATTGTGTCATTCAAGATTTAAAATTTCTAACACCTTAAATACCATAAGCACATAGGTCGCAATTGTAGTATAAGAGGTGTCAATCCCACGAGGAGGGTGCTAGCCTAATCTTAAGTTGTCTAAGGCTCAAAGAAAATAATGAAAAGAAATAAAAACTGCACAAGTGAACACGGAAAGTAAATACAAGAATTTGATTCAATAGTTGTAAAGCGGAAATTCCAACAAAACAAAATTAAACTGAGCATTTCACACACAATGGAAATCCATTAAGAGAGTCAATCAAGTTGTGAGAGAGGGAATTTTACTTATCATTGATGCTAATCTAGCCATTTATGCGTTTACGGGGTGTTGGTTATAAACGATCATAGGGTTGATTACTCTCTCTCGAGTTATAACCATTAAACCGTAAATTGTAAACCCTAATCAAATTATGGAACTTACAATCTCTCAATTCACAAATTAACCATAATTCTAATTAGTTCTAAAGCTCTCTAATAAACAATTGGGTCTCCCATGAGATCTCCCTCCATAAAATTACCAACATGATCATGAGCCATTAGTTGGATATAAATTTGGGTTAGTATTGGGTCTATTGATTGAGATATGATGCGGTTGGATCAGTTAGATCGAGCTTGCTGTCAGATGCCAACCAATATGTGGTAGATAAAAGGTAGAATGATTGTGGCAGTTCAGTCGAGCTTGCTCTCGTATGGCAATTGTAGCACCCCACTCCCATAAGGACCCGCACTCGACATCCTGTGTGATGTCCAAGAACTTGCCCCCCGAGGGTGGCATGCTAGAGCACTCAGTCAGTCGAATCTCATTACAAAAATCTTCTTTCCTGTTTTATAAATTTCTTTCAAAAAAACGATGCACGCTTTTACGAAAAATTGATAATCAATTTGGGCTCGTTTTTTTCACATATATAATAATTACATAACAATCAATTTCATTTACAGTCCTTTCCAATTTGGAAAGTTATTTCAAAAATAGATTGATCAATAAAGATGATACAAAAATCTTAGAATACATTCTTTCATACAAAAAAAATATTAAAAATAATTATGCTGACGCTAACTGATCTCGACCTCTATCTCTCACTTGCATGTAATAGGTATACTCCCATTTGCCTAACGGGGTTTTCTTCTAAGCTCTATTTGCAAATTTTGGGTGAGTTTTGCAAACTCAATGTGTGACCATCATCGATAGCTCACAAAGTCACATAACACATAAATCACATTCACAACATTTCTCATTTCACAATCATTATAATTTAATCAGTCATATTATGCATATGCAGTGTGTATGAGACCCACTTTCCATTTATTACTTTGTTGTGACCGAGTGCCTAAACTGTCCCATATAGGGCTCATTGATAACTGTCCCATATAGGGCTCATTAAACGTTGAGCCTGAGGCTCTGAATCACTTTTGAGCTCGAGGCTTATTTTCACTCATTGAGCTTTAAGATCTGATCGGTGGCTACTCTGGTTATAACTGCCATTATATTCCACGCATTCATGAAATGAAATACATCAATTACATTTGCATGATCCCATTTAATCACATTCCTATATCATCGGACCTTAGTCCGGCATTCAACATTAAGTTGAGAATTGCATTTTCACTTACATGCAAATGCTCATTCAAAACACATTTATCATTAAATTATGTTCACTTAGTTCTTGTCATTCACATACAAGCAACACTTCAATATCTCAACCAAACATCACAATCATCGGACCTCTTGTTCGGAAACCAACACAATCAATCACATTCATATAGACATTCAATAGTTAATCAATACCAAAATTCACACTAAACAAACAATGAAATGAGACCATCTAGGTCAAATCACAGTACACTCTAGATTAGCAATTGCTTCCAAGATCCAGAAATGTCTGAATGTGTACATTTATCCTGCACATCAAAATTATGCAATACACACATTGCACACATACATTAATAACTTTGCACAATTATAAGCATTCATTTATGTACATGTGTGTATATAGAATATGTACAATGCGTGTTCATAATAATCCTGGGTATCTTCCCATTATTCTCATCGCATTATCAGTCTTATGTCAACACTCACCTAAGTAAAATTTGTACTTAGGGTTTATACCTCAAAATAAACACTTTGAATCTAATTTCATAATCCAATGAATCATTTCAGATGTTTCTCCAAACACTGACTTTCGGGTCTACTATTTCTGATCCTTTAGACAATGAAAATGAAGTAATTTGGGAACAATTTCTTTTGAGAATTTTCCTTCTATCTCATAAGTTTATAATGATACCAAAATCCTTCAATTTGGTTCAGTAGTGTAAAAATTATACTCTAAATAATTTCGGACTGTTTTTATTTAGACACAGTTCCCTATACTCAACTTCCACCCAGAATTTGAAATTCTTACAATCCAATTCAGAATTTTATTTGTTTAGATTATTTGTATCCTTATATCTCTAGTTTACTGCAAATAAAAAACCATCCCAATTAGATAACTGTAGATCAAGATATCATCAAAATACCTAAGCATGTTTTGTGCTGGAAAGTTCGCCGCGGCGAACCTTTCCAGAGAGGAAAAGATCGCATGAAATCTTTCAAGTTGGCCGCGGCAAACTTCATCTTTCAAGTTCGCAGCGGTGAACCAAGGAAAGTTGGCCGCGGAAAACGTCATCCTTCAAGTTGATCGCGGTGAACCAAGAAAAGTTGGTTGCGGCGACCTTTGACAGAAGCATACGCAAAATGTTTGATTTTCCAGATTTTCAAACTTCCAACATTTACATCTTACTCATCTTATACCTAGATTATCTCTTCCATTTCATTTCCTCATCATCCTCTACCCAATTCAACTCAATAAATCACT
>JAOQMS010000004.1:6994319-7018278 GCA_027563885.1 Erythroxylum longipes | reverse complement strand
TTTTCAGTTTAAGTAAACAAAATGTTTTGAAAAAGAAAAAGTGGGCCCAAACTAATGATCATTGATAAGAGTATTCAACAAAATAAAATAAAAAAAATGTATACTAACTTTTAAGTGTTAAGTGATGTGTCACGCCACCCTCGTGGGGCACGGATTCGGATATCACCATCGATATCAGGTTCGGGTCTAGCGGGAGTGGGGTGTTACATTATCCCAACAAATAGGAGTTCTGCACCTCCTACTATACAAAGCTTCATAAGGTGCCATTTGAATTCTTAAGTGGTAGGAATTATTGTAAGCAAACTTAATTAAAGGTAGATGATCATCCCATGATCTTTTGAAGTCTATAACACAAGCTTTTAACATTACCTCTAATGTCCTTATTGTCCTCTTTGATTGGCCATTAGTTTGTGGGTAGAAAGTTATGCTAAAATGCAATTTGGTTCCGAAAGCCTCTTATAATCTTTCCTAGAATCTGAAGGTGAATCTGGGATCTCTATCTGAGACTATAGAACTTGGTATCCCATGAAGTCTGATTATTTCATCAATGTATTTATTGGCCAAGGCATTCAAAGAATCTATTTGTTTAATTGGCAGGAAATGTGCTAACTTGGTTAGCCTATCGACAATCACCCTTATTGCGTCATGCTTCCTGTTGGTCCTTGAAAATCCCATCAAGAAATCCATTGTAGTCTTCTCCCACTTCCATTCAGGAATAGATAATGTTTTAAACTTGTTGGTAAGTGCTTGATGTTCTGCTTTAGCTTGTTGGCACAATAAGCATTTTCTAGCATACTCTTCAACATCTTTCTTCATTCCTCTCCACCAGAAGTGCTCTTTTAAATCACTATACATTCTTGTACTCCCCGAGTGCATTGCATATGGATAATTTTGTGTCTCATCAAGAATTTCATCCTTCAACACTTACATGTATGGAATACATAATCTGTTGCCTACCACCATCAATCTATCTTCTCTTGTCCCTACTTCAGAGGGCTTACCATTTTGAATTTCTTCTTTGAGCTTGCTCAAGTACTCATCTTGCTCCTGCAATTCCTTAATCTTCTTATTCAACACTGGCCTTATTCTAAAATTAGCCAATATACAACCAGATTCGGCTTGCGTCAACGTCACCTTAAGTTTGTCTAATTCCTTCAACAAAGGAAGGTATAGTTTCTCCACATGTGTCATAGTAGATTTTCTACTCAGTGTATCCACTACTACATTAGTAGATTTTCTAACCACCTTCTTTGCCTCAGATTTAACTCTTTTTTGCTCATCAAATATTTTAAGACTCTTGTGGTTTGTAAATACCTTAGTGGTGACTCTATATAAGTAATGTCTCCATATTTTCAATGGAAAAATTCTGGCAGCCAACTCTAAGTCATGTGTAGGATAATTCATCTCATAGGGTTTTAATTGCCTAGAAGCATAGGCAATCACTTTATCTCTTAACATCAACACACACCCTAATCCCTTTCTTGAGGCATCACTATATATATCCATCACTAACAGAAGGCAAGGCCAGAATTGGTGCAGTTGTGAGCCCATTTTTCAATTCCTCAAAGCATTTCTGACATTCTTCTGTCCACACAAAATTCTAACACTTCCTTGTCAATTGGGTGAGTGGGGCTATTATCATGGAAAAAATTTCTACAAATCTTCTGTAATAACTAGCTAAACCCAAGAAACTTCTAATTTCTACTACATTTTTGGGTGCTTCCCATTTAACTACAACTTCTATTTTCCTTGGATTCACATGCGCTCCCTTTTCTAAAATTACATGTCCAAGAAACACCACTTCCCTTAGCTAAAATTCACATTTATTGAATTTAGCATACAACTCTTTCTTCCTCAATGTCTTCAAGTCAATCCTTAAGTGCTTTTCATGCTCCTTGTCACTCTTGGAATAAGCCAATATATCATGAATAAAGACTATGATAAATTGTTCTAAAAAAGATTGAAGACTCTATTCATTAAGTCTATGAAGGTTGCAGGGGCATTGGTTAATCCAAAGGGCATAACTAAGAACTCAAAATGCCCATATCGTGGACTAAAGGTAGTCTTTGACACATCAGACTCCTTTATTTTCAATTGGTGGTAGCCAGATCTCAAGTCTATATTGGAGAAGACTTTTTTCCCTTGCAATTGATCAACCAAATCATCCATGCATAGGAGCGGATATCTATTCTTGATGGTGACATGATTGAGCTTCCTGTAGTCCATACACATCCTCAAGGATCCATCTTTCTTCTTCACAAAAAGAACTGGAGATCCCCAAGGTGACGAGCTAGGCCAGATATAAACTTTCTGCAATAGCTCTTCTAACTGCACTTTAGGCTCCTTCAATTCTACCAGAGCCATTATATAAGGTGGAATTGACATTGGTGCAGTGCTCGGAAGTAACTAGATGGTAAACTCAATCTCTCTAAGTGGTGGAAGTCCTAGTAATTCCTTTGTAAAGACATCTGGAAATTCCATGAACATAAGAATATCTTGTAATTTTCCTCTATCAACCTTCATGTCTACTACATATGCCAAGAATGCTTCACATCTTTTCCTCATCATTTTCTCTGTTGTTAGAGCTAAAATAATTCTAGGTGGGCTTGCTTTCCTGTGTCCCACAAACACCACCTTTTCACCTTTGTCTAACTCAAACTCTACTATCTTTTGTTTGCAATTCAAATTGGCATTATATTTTTCTAAAGTATCTATGACCAAAATCACATCTAATCCCTCCATCTTCAATGGCATTAAATCCACCACTGATTTTACTCCACCAATGTATATTTCACAATTTCTATAAACTAGACTAATAATGATAAACTGGCCAATTGGGGTACTAACCATCAAAGGATTATCTAATGAACTCAAACTTCTACAATACACTTTTTCTCTGATGGATAAATGCAATCCCGTTTCAAACCTACAGCACTTAGCCGCTTCACTCAGCTCAGGTGCAAACTGGGACAATTGCGTAAATTTATGCTCATATTCTCTCACCGTCATCTCCCTCTAGGTGAGACTAAAAAATTTCCTTTGCTTTTGTTGGATATACACCTCAGACAAATATTTCTTCTTATAAGAAGCTAGGAAGTCTTTCCATGTTAACACTGGTGGTTTTATCTAACTCCCTGGTACACTTTCCAACTAATGCAGGGAACCTCCTTGTAGCAAACTTGAAGCATATATAACCTTTTCATCATCCTCACATTCCATTTGTTATAATATCCTTTTTGTCTTCCTCAACCGTGTTTAAGCTTCTTATGAAATAGTTGTTCCAGAAAAATCCACTGCCCCATACTTCCTAAACTTATCAAATTGCTTTCATTTCTTAACTAGGGACAGGGTAGAAGTTTGTGGCATCTAGCCCATGGCCTAGACAAAAGCCTGAACAAAGGCTTGTAATAGTCTAGGATCTAAGGGATTAGGCACTTGCTCTTGAGGAAGAAGTGACTCATGCGTTTGTGATCGAAAGGGCTCACTACTATGCCCTACAGAAGCCTTAGTATTTCTTGGGGCTCTAAACTTGTCAGTGCCCTCCTCTCCTAGTGGAGAGTCAGGTGAAGCAGATCCTTGCAAAACTCCTCGTATTCTTCTACGAGGTGGCATCTTAGTCCTTCAAATTAAACATTAACATGTAGCCTACATTTTATTTTATTCTTATTTTCTACATGTATGCATGAGATGTATGTCACTCAGTTCAAATCAATCAATTCAACAATGCAAACAATTAATCTCACATCATAATAATTCATATCACAATATATTCTAAGCCTAGGAATGCTTAAAAACCTGGATCTGATACCAAAAATGTTGTCATATAATTCATATCATATATATTTAACCATCAACATAACACTTAATCGTGTATCATGCTCAATAATAAAAATGTAACGCACAACATAATGGCTTGAGAGAGTCCCATGGATTGAAATGGAGAAATCGAATTTTACGCCATGAGCTAAAATGAGTCCATTTCTTAGGAGCACATGTGCCACAAACTGGCAGCCGGGAGAAGGCTTTAAGTTAACACGCATGTGTCAAACAAAATGGTATCTCTCTTGCCCAAACAGAAATAAATTTTGATGCTTAATTCATTTCATCACATGTTCATACTTTCATGCATTTTGTGCTTTTTACTCTTTTCATTAATTCAAAATGCTGCAACATCTTTCAATTCATAACATGATAATAAATCATAGTGCATTTTTCAACAATCGCAATAATTGAAAGTTAAGCAATTTAGCACGTAAACAAACAAGAAACCAGCCCATCATCCCTAATAACTATAAACATATTACCTAACTAATTGATTGTAAATCCAAACTCAAATTTGCCTTTCCTTTTGCTGTTGCCCTAGATTTTCTTGGTTTTTTTCAAAAAAATTTTTTTCATTCAAACAAATATACAAATAGAAAATTCATCAAGCTTTAATAATAAAAAATGAGCTTAGACTTAGTCTACCCATATCCTATCTAGGGTAAAATAACTACGAGATAGTTAAAAACCCATAAAAATAAAAAATGAGTTTCTTTGTCCTCTCCTTTCCCCCTTTAATTCCAGTATAAGAAAGTCATTTTCTCTAGTTCCTTTTCCTACCAAAGAAAAAAAAAGAAAAAGATGAAGGTTACCTAAAGCTCAGCTGAATCCTCTTCCTTTTTCTTCTTTCTCCTTTTTCTTTCTTTCCTTTTTCTGGTTCGTTTTCTCCTTCTCTTCATCTAGTTCCTTCTACTTTTCCTTTCTTTCTTCCTATCTTTTCTAGCACACTTCACACACTCTTCACTTCCTCTTTCTCATTTCTTTTCTTATTTATTTAAGAACACTTTTAGTCTTTCCAAGTTTACCCTTCCACATTTAATTTAATGTCTACTTGTTCCTTTATTCTCTCATGTCTATTACACACTAACTTAATTCTAATATTTCTATTTAATTTATGCAAACACATGTAAACAAAATATATTCAGGACTAACCTCCAACATATTCTATTTTAATAAAATTCTAATTTCTATTCATGCTTGCTAAATTAATGGACTAAATTCTAAGAAAAATTTTAGGGTCCAATAGACTGTGCATATTGAATGAAAGTGATGGATTGCATAATGTGAATTGATGCATCTCATTATATTGAAATGCATGATTAGAAAAGCGAGTTGTAACTGGAGTGACCAATGAAAAAGAGCTTAAAGCTCAGAAATGCGTAATAAGAGCCACAGGCTCAATATTAAAATGAGCCCGATATCCACAATAGATATAAGACAGTTATTAATGAGCCCAGTATCAACAACAGATACGAGACAGTAAAAAGTCACTTAGTCACAACAAAATAATAATGAAAGTGGAGTCACATGTGCATTTGCATTTATATACATATATGTATTATGCAAAAGTTTGCCATGAATTACTAAATTGTGATGTTATGAATGAGTTAGAAAAGATTAGATTATTATAAAATGAGTATGTTAAATGTGTGATGTTCATGATGTATATTTGAGATGAGGTGTATTATGAAATTGGTTTTGATATGTGATATATATGCTTGAAATGAGTGAGCAGATTGATGATGGTTCACTCACTGAGTTCGCAAAACTCATCAAAATTGCAATTATTGATTTTCAGGTACGAGGGAGACCTAGACTCTAAGGCATAGTAGTAGAAATCTAGTACTGTACATTTTAGACTCAAGAATGGGTCAAAGGTCAGTCAGCTGATATTGAGGAGTTTAGATAGAGTATTTTTGTTTAGTTCGTCATTTTATGTAGAACTATTGTAAAGAGTAGCCAACTCTGAGATATTTTATGATACTATATATATAGATTATATAGCGAAATACTACAATGTAAATTATGTTTTGTAAATGAAATGAGGAGTTTGATTGTAATTATTGATGTTATGTATGATGCCATATAAAGTGAATGTAATTGCTCTAACACGTTGCTTTCATAGGGTATATGCCCAAATGTCCTCTGGATGTTCAGGTATGGGCCCCATGATGGTGGTGCGTTACAGGTTTTGGTATCAAAGCTTGATTTGACATCCATAGGGATCTATATAACCATTTAGACATGAGATATATAGTGAGAGACTTGAATAGTAATCACATCTGCTATAGGTGATCAAATTAGAGAATTAACTGACCTAAAGTTTGTGGGAGCCAATAGAGAGTCTTCAGTACCTTGGTTTCATCAAATGCCTCAGAGAATCCCTGAGAGGAGAGAAAGGAGGTATGATAAACTCAGAAAGTAGGGGACTATAGAATTCTACAAAACTACAGACCTATTGAGGTAGAAGGATGGTTATAGAGAACTGAAAAGATCTTTGATCAAATGGACTATGAGTCAGGTGAAAGGTTAGACTACACGGTTTCGATACTGTAAGGTCCAGTTTATCAGTGGTGAAAGACTATCTCCGACAGTACCACTAGGCTTTGTAGTTTAACATGGGAAGGATTCCTGAAAGTCTTCAAGGAGAACTAAATGCCAAAGATCTACCTCAATAGAAAGACGAAGGAGTTTTTGGATTTGAAGTAAGGAAGTCTCTCTATAGCTGAATATGAGATAAGATTTAATGAATTAATGGGATATGCTACTACATTGATTCCGATTGAGGAAGACAAGTGTAGAAGGTTTGAGGATGGGCTGAATATGAAAATCAGGACGAGGTTGGCTATCACTAATTTGGGTAGTTTCACAGAACTATAAGCAACCTCGATCCGAATATAACAATTGTTGAAAGATAGAGAAGGAGAATACAGACAAGAGTTCAGAATGAATTAACAGGGAGAGTCCTAAGTTGATTCTAGTGAAAGGTTCAGTAAGAACCAGAATATATCGTTTCGACCATCGACTAGATCCAGATAGTTAGGGTTCAAACTGAGAGGCAGTTTTATATAGACTAGTAGTGGAAGAGGTCCAGTATCTGCGCGGATGCAATAGATGCCTAACTGTAACCACTATGGAAAGAAACATAGTGGAGAACATTGGAAAATAACGGGATCATACCTTCATTGTGACTCTTTTGAACATCAGATCAAAGACTGTCCCGTAGTTTTTAGAGCACAGTCTGGAGTGAGAGGAAGAGCAATAACTAAAATGACTGTCTAGTAGATTAAAGCTAGTAGATCAAAACAGAAAGGCAGAGGTAGAGGCAGAGGGAGTTTAGCTGGTCTTACTGTCAATACTGAGGTGTGGAGTAATCAGTTGCAGTCTCAGGCCAGAATTTTTGCCATCATTAGAGAGGAGGCTCAGAACTCCCCAGATGTTGTAACAGGTGTGTTAAATCTCTTTAATGTTGAAGTATTTGCATTGCTAGATCTAGGATTTATGCATTCACTCACATCTAGCATTTAAACTACATTGTGAGAGATAAATGTTGAATTATGATCTAGAGGTGAGTACACCGGTAAGTAATACTATAGTAATTGGTGAAGTTTGTAAAGGGTGTATGATTCAAGTTGATCAGGGAGAATTGAAAGAAGATTTGATAGTATTATAGTTGAAACTGATAGACCTTATCTTAGGTATGGATTGGCTTACTGCTCATAAGGCTGTAATGAACTGCTATACTAAGGAGGTGATTCTTAAATCTCCTAATTACCTGAGAGTAATCTTTCAAGGTGTTAGTTAAGCAGTGCCAGCCAAATTGATTTCATCGATGAGTGCTTTAAGATTAATTTGAGGTGGATGTGAGGTTTATTTAGCCTATATAGTTGATACCTGTACTGAGCATATAGTATAGGATATTCCTTTTTTTAGGGATTTCTTGGTTGTGTTTCCCGATGAATTATCTGGTTTACCCCCCATATAGGGAGATAAAATTTTCTATTGACCTAGTTTGAGGTACTGCTCCTATATCTATTCCACTATATAGAATGACACCTGTGAAACTTAAGGAACTTAAGGCTCAGTTACAGGAGTTGTTAGATAAGGGTTTTATCAAACCAAGTGTGTCACCTTGGGGAGCCTTGGCTTTGGTTTTGTTTGTGAAGAAGAAAGATAGGACTTTGAGGTTGTGTATTGAATCAGTTGACAGTAAAGAATAAGTACCCGTTATTGAGAATAGATAGTTTACTTAATCAGTTACAGGGAGCTCAAGTGTTCACTAAACTAGATTTGAGATTATGATATTATTAGTTAAAGATAGCAGAGGCCGATATACCAAAGAGTACTTTTAGCACCAGATATGGGCATTTTGAGTTTTAGATGATGCTGTTTAGGTTAAAAAATGTTCCAGCAGCTTTTATGGCTTTGATGAATAAGGTATCTCAACCTTATTTAGATCATTTTGTGATTGTAAGAGTAAAGAGGAACATTCTAAGCAATTGAGGTTAGTTTTATAAATAATGAGAGAAAAGCAATTGTAAGCCAAGTTTAGTAAGTGTGAATTTTTTCTTGATTAAGTGGTATTCTTGGGTCATATAGTAACTGGACAGGCCATACAGGTGGACCCAAAGAAAGTAGAAGTAGTGATGAAGTGGGAAGCTCCTAGAAATATATATGAGATTTAAAGTTTTCTTGGATTAGCAAGATACTACTAGAGGTTTGTTGAGGGGTTTTCACTAATCTCAGCCCCTTTAACAAAACTTTTGAGGAAGAATGTACCATTCAGATGGATTGATGAATGCCAAAGGAGTTTTGAGGAACTAAAGCATCGGTTAACTATAGCACCGGTGTTAGCTATTCCATATGGATCTGGAGGTTATGTGGCGTACTGTGATGCTTCACAGCAGGGATTAGGATGTGTTCTGATGTAGTATGGTAAAGTGATTGTATATACATCGAGACAGTTTAGGTCTCATGAGTTTAACTATTTGGTTCATGATCTAGAACTTAAAACAAGGATGCTAAAATTGTGAAAGTAATTGAGAAGTTGAAAGTGAATTCGAATTCTGAGCTTGAATTGAGAAATGATACACTGTGGTTGAAACAGAGATTATGTGTACTTGATGTGGATGAACTGAGAAAAGAAATTTGGAGGAAGCACATATAGCAGCCTATGCTATGCATCCTGGTACTACCAAGATGTATAATACATTGAAATAATATTACTGGTGGCCAGGGATGAAGAAGCAAGTGGCTGAATATGTGGCTAAATATTTAGCTTGCCAACAAATAAAGGCAGAGCATTAGGCTCCGGTAGGAAGTTACAATCATTACATATTCTGAAGTGGAAATAGGAGAGAATTAATATGAATTTTATTATGGGTTTGCCAACAACTTTAAGGCAATATAATGCCATATGGATCATCATTGACTGATTGACAAAATCGGCTCATTTCCTACTTATGAGGGAGAACAATACACTGGATCAGTTAGCTCAAAGCTATGTGAATGATGTAGTGAGGTTACAAGGAGTTCCAGTGTCTATTGTATCAAATCAGGATCCCAAATTTACTTTGAGATTCTGGGGTAGTTTGTAAACAGCTTTGGGTACGAAGTTGAACTTCAGTACAACATTTCATCTTCAGACAGACAGACAGAGTGAAAGAACTATTAAAATTGTTGAGGATATGCTCCAAGTTTTTGTTTTGGAGTTCTAAGGAGCATGGGATTAGTATGTAGCTCTGATTGAATTTGCATATAATAATTACTATCACAGTAGTATCGGTATGACACCATATGAGGCGTTATATAGCAGTAAGTGTCGTTAGCCTTTGTATTAGGATGGAAAGGGGATAAGGATTATTAAAGGCCTAGAATTGATTCAAGACATTTTCGATAAGGTTAAACTAATCCGAAATAGAATTAAAGCAGCAAAAGATAGGAAAAGAGTTATATGGATTAGCACTGGAGGGATATGGAGTACCAAGTTAGAGATAAAGTGTTTCTGAGAGTATCACCATGGCGAGGAGTGTTAAGGTTCGATAAAAAGGGTAAGCTAAGCCCTAGATATACTGGTCCATATGAGATTATAGAGAGAGCTGGACCATTGGCTTATAAGTTAGCACTAACTATTGAAATGTCTCAGATTTATAATATGTTTCATGTCAGTATGCTTAGAAGATATTGGTTAGATCCAACATTTATATTGCCTACATAAGAAATTAAAGTTGGAAGTAATTTGAGCTATGTTGAGGAACCGATTAAGATAGTGGGTTATTAGATGAAGAAATTAAGAAACCGAATGATCCCATTGGTGAAAGTCATTTGGAGAAATCATTCGAGTGAAGAAGCCACATAGGAAACGGAGGAGAACATAAAGAAACAATACCCCCATCTGTTTGATCAATCAGGTAAGAATTTCGAGGACAAAATTTCTTAAGGGGGAAGAATTGTAAAATCCCATTTTCCCATACTAAGGGTTAGGACCATAGACCATTGTATATGAGAAACAACGTTGAGAAAATTATAAGGTACATTGCAGTCATATGCATATCATTAGCATACACACGTGAATATTGATTGTACACATTGCAAATACTGTATATGCACTTAATTGACATATTACAGGGTATTAATGATTTAAAATGACTATAATGTGAATTGTGAATTTTTATGTCACGAATTTTGATATGATGGTTTCAAATATTAATTTAGAATTTATTTGTTACAATTGATAGATTTATAAAATTATGTGTATTTTGGACTAGGAAAAAATGCCAAATGGCAAGACAAATCAATACATGGTAATAGAAATAAATGACAACTAGCAGCAAAAATAAATGACATGTGGCATTAGGATTTATTGACAAGTGACTTAGATAATTGGGTGACAAATGGACTGGAGATTGAGTGATGAATGGAATGATTATTAAGAGTTATATGGTAGTTTAAGTAAAGATACTAGTAGCATGATTTTTAAGTGGTAAGTTTCATGACACATAAACCCATGATAGTTACAAATTAGAAAGGTCGTCTTCATTTATCTTTCAAATTTATTTTTGTTAGATGCTCTTTTTTTTCATCTTCTTCATTTTCTTCACTCACAACCATCTCACTTTTACCCTTACCGCGTTGAGTTTGCTAAAATCCTACACTAGCCACTCCAAGATCTTTGTTGCCTTCATTTAGTAGTTGAAGAACCCAACCTATTTCTCCTTGAAAATTGATGATTGTGTAAGTGGAGAAGATAGGGTTTATTAGTGATTTGAAGAGGCTTTAGAGTTAAACAAGTAAGTATGATCTTGTTCTTTATGGGCTTTTTTAATAGAAGCATATATGATGATCATTAGGGATGATTGATAGTGAAAATGGTGTTAATGATGAATGTTGGAAAATTTGATGAATGATTGGATATGGACATGTTCTATTTTTGGATGTATAAAAATATGGATCATTAGTTGTCATAGAGATGAATTAGATTGATTTTTGAAGCTAAAGAAAAGGCTAGTGTCGTGTTCTTGAAATAAGAGGAACTAGGATTTATGTATAATAATGAATGTTGATGTTGTGTTATGCTTTTATATAGATGATAATCTATAGTTTATGGATTGTTTTATGGATAATGTTGAGATGAAGTTGAGGTAAAAATTACAAGGATATGATGTCTAAATGGTGAACTATACATAACATGAGTTAGATGTAACGTGAAAGAGTTAAAATCTGGAAAAAAACATTTAAGAATTGGCAAGGATTTCTCGGATTACATAACCCACGATCGTGGGAATGCCTCCATGATCGTGGGAAATGAAAGGAAAGGGCTGGAAATTCTCAGATAGGTTAACCCATTGTGGGAAAGGCCTTAGACATGAGTTATTATCTTTTATGTGATGTTAGAACCAACTAATGATAAGATAATTTTTTAAAGTGCATTTAGACTAAAATGAGGACTGAAAGGAACCTAGTTTGATGCTTGAATAAGTTCATAATGTGTATGATATGTTAGGTTGTTAATTTAGTTTATAACCTAATAATGGATTGTTGATATCAAAGTACCAAAATCTAGAAAATTATGAGTGTTATAGGAATGAAGGTGTTCATATGATGGTAAATGTGATCCAAAAGAATAAGGTGTATTAGGTATGAATGAATGAGAAATTGGATATTGTACAATTATATAATGCTAGAAATTTGATATAGCTTAACCCGAGTTGTCAACATCAAGGTCACCTCATAACCGTTGTCGGGACCTCTATCCCTCTATAGGTCTATCCCATGAAAAAGCTTCAGCCCCCATAACTAACCCTAGCTGAAACCCCCTTCGGCTCTCTTCTCACTATCGTAAGCTCTCTCTTCTTCTCAGTGTTCACTGACGTGACAAATTAATATGTTTGTCTACTGTTACTATTCATATCCCCTTTTTTTTCGTAAACTCTCTTTTGTTTTCCCCCCACGTCACTCTTTGTTTTTACCACTAGCCCTTTCCATTATTCCATGACGTGAAGGATTAAGATTGGTGGCCATTCATACTATTCACGCAAAACCCTTTAGCCAAATTGAAAGCTTATGGAAACGTCTCTGTTTCCACAAGATGTCCACGTGAAATGCATTTCGCAGATGTTTTCTCTTTTCTTATGCACTGTGTTTTATTCTCCTTGCTCCTCCTTGACGTGATGCCGTTTTGGTGTGCCTTGTCCACCAGCTGCATGTAGTTTTATGCTTCATCTTTTCCTGACTACCACCTTTAATTCTTCTTTTTTTTTAATTTTTTCTTGTCTTTTAATTTTCGTCTTCTTTCTCCATGAAGACAAGTGAAAAAATAATCTTCAAAAAATAACCAAAATGTAGTGCTTTCAACTCACTTTAATTTCTTTGCTTCCAATGTACCTAAAATCATATATGAATTAAAGTGAGTATCTTAAACATTTTAGTATCATTAATTGCTAAGTGTAAATGATTTAATGTATCAACAATTAAACACATATCAATAGGGTAGAGAATATAGTAGAAAGAATTCAGTGGGCTAAGTTTATATACTTCCAATATCCTATCTACCAGGAGCTCACTCTCGAATTCTTCACTTCCGCTTATTTTGAACTTAGTAATCCAAAGGAAATATGGTTTAGGTTATGGGGATGAACTTATGAGATAAACATTAAAATCATGTGTGATATTTTTGGGTTCCCTGAATCTTCCATTATCAATCAACACAATAATTTTCATGCTTCTCGCTATTGACTGAGCTCACTAGGTTAGAGCGATTTAACGCTAAAAATGCCCACAACAATATTATACGAACCCATGAGCACTTATTATTGCAGAAATTCACATGTCAAATGGTTTTTTATAAATCAGAAACCAACAAGTGCTCAACAAAGGAACTTTTTCTGTTGTGGTGCATGGATCACAACATCCTGGTGTGTAACTCCACGTATGTGTTGAATGTTATTATTGCAACTCTACATAAGAGGAGCAATAATTTGGGTATGGGGTACTTGGTTTTTGTCATTGCTGAGTACTATGGCATGGATGGTAGTGGTTTAACCGTCTACCTCCTCAATTTTCTAAACCACCATCATTTATGGCGTGCTGAAATCCTAAAGTCCCATAACATGGAACTTTAGGAAATTAGCCAAAAGAATCATGTAAAGATTAGGGCTAGTCAGGCGAGTTCTAGCATAGCGCCACCTCATCAGGTAGAAGAGGACTTAACTAGCAAGGAGTATGAATAGGAAGAAGATACAGAAGAACCTAACCGGAAGAAAGTGCTCGATACAATCTCCCCCAGCACTAAGGTAATTACAAATACACTTGTAGAGAATTCTAGAAGGATGAAGGAGATGGCCCAAAACAACAACGTCAGAGTCGGGATATACGTTTTATTCATCGATACTTCGAGGCTTAAGGGGTGCAATTGCCACCTCCGACACCATCCCTGCCTCCATCACTGTGAGGCTTTGTTTCTAACCTTTTTCTTTTAAATTTAGTCTTTATTTTTTTTATTTTGTTTGTTTCTTCTTTCCATGCTTGTTTGTTTTCCTTCTTCTCACATTGAGGACAATGTGTTGTTTAAGTGTGGTAAAGGTTGTGTGTTTTGCTCTGAGTGTGAATTTTGCATATTATATAATAGTTTGTTAGGTTGCATTTTGCGAATTGTGTGAATGTGTTGATGGCTTAGATAGAATGAAATCGATTTAATTTTGAACATAATCTAGTAGGGTGTGAAGAGTCATTAGCTCGCAAAATTATTGATTTGGGTTATTTGGCTAAATATGCAAGTTAATTAGGATTTGGTGTTAGTTTATCGTCCTATAAGTTGTCACATTCATAATATTAGATCTTTCGACTAAAATAGCTTTGCCAATATTTTTCATGAAAACGAGTAGCTAAAGGAACAAGGTAGGCATTAAATAATAAATAATAATTAAAAAATGTGTTTGTTAGTTTTAAATAAATAACTATTCCATTGGCCTTCGGGTTATGAATAGATCTAGTAGCTAGTTGAGAACGTGATGTAGCCAAGTAACCCGATCGACACGCATTACAAATGTGTGTCTTCATGTTAAAAGGCTATAATGATGTTCCAACCAAGAAGCTTAATAAAAACATGACTTAGTTGAGTATCCGAATTGACATTCATCACCAATGTTTGCCTCCGTGTAAAAGACTAGGTCTATGTCCAAAAAAAGTAAATAAAAAATAAAATAAAAAATGTCTTTTTCTAATAAAAACCTAACGCACTTGTAAATAGCTTGACTTTTTATAAAAACGTACTTAGGAGTAGTTACAGAGTTTGAAAGACCAAATAATTATTAATGTGTGTGTATAATTGAAAAGGGTGAATAACTTGACATTTGGGTGATTAAATATGTATATTTAGTCCAAAGTTCCTAAACACGGATTTTGCATGTTTATGAATCGAAACAACAAGAATGGTTGTGTTTAAAGTTAAATTTATTTCAAGAAGTTAAAGCCATTCTCTCATTATTGCATTGTATGTTTTGTAATTTTTGTGTGTTTATTGTTTTGTTTTCTTGAGGAAAAGAAAACATTTAAGTATGGAGATGCTGATAAGTGTAAATTGCATCGTGTTTTAGGGGATAATTTGATATGTGTTTACCCATTAATTCAATCATTTAGTGTGTGTGTTTAGGTTAGGATTGTGTTAGTTGTTAATTATTTGTGTTTTAAGTGTTTTGTGGGTTAGTACAAGCTTTTAAGCTTGAATGTTATGTTTTTGAGGTACTTTGATGTGTTTCCTAGTGTTTTAGGGTCAACATCGAAGAACGGAGGAGTTTTGAAGACGTTTGGGCTAAAAAGACAACCCACAATCGTGGCATGATAAGCCATGATTATGACAGAAGCACCAGACTTGGCCTACAATCATGGACTACATGCCACAATTATGATAGAAGCTAAGAAAATGGCCCACGATCATGGCCTGTGTTGGGCAGACACACAGACACTCAATAACGTAAAGTTTCGGACCTTGAAAAAACCTTTAGGCCGCTCAGAACACAATAAGGAACAAGAAAAAAGGCAGAGGGGAGTTTTTGTATCAACCACCTTGAGAAACCTTAGAGATAACTCATCGAGAGATAGAGGAAAAGAAGAAGGAAGGGAGACAAGGAAAAGAAACTGATGCAACGTACTTCCCAGATCACGAGGTTTCCCGATGACACTACCTCCCATCATCCATTTAGATTGTATTTCCTATTTAATCTTAGTTTTATTATTATATAGAATTGGATTGAATAGTTGATGATAGGATCTAGAATGTTGAGGATGTTCTAAACTCACCTTCGGAATTTTACTCTTAAATTAATGAAATTTGATTATTTATGTGTTTATTGGATTTGTTGTGGTTCAATTCTATGATTGCATAATTTGATAATAAACTGAGAGGGTGAATTTAATGAAAAACATAAATTAGACTAATGAGAGTTAGGTGATTTAATGGAACAAGAATTGAATCATATCGAGAAATTATGTGTAGAGAGATCTTGCATAGACTTCCGATAGTTTATTAGAGAACTTCATAACTAATTAGAGTTTTAGATAGATTGTGAATTAAGAGATTGTAACCTCCATAATCTGATTAAGGTTTATGATTTAGGGTTAATGGTTATAACTCGAGAGCGAGTAATCAACCCTAGGATAGTCGAGAACCAACAATCCAATAATTCAGAATCAGTTCGGTTAGTTGATTGGGAGTTGATGTATGTAAGTTTTGATAATACCCTCGATAATCAAAAAGCGCATGGTTTATTAGCGTAGTACCTAAGGGGTTAATCCCACGAGAAGGGATAATCTAATCCTAAAATCTAAGGCCAAAATAAATCGCAAAAATTCAAAATATAACAAAACTAAAATGAGAATTCAATTTAATCAATCAAATTAAGAATTAAACACGAAAATATTAATAATTCAGCAGTTTCAACACACACCCAAGAATCAACCTAAGGAAATGACTAAATGAGAGAAAGGGAATTTTACCTATCCTTAACACTAACCTAACTGATTATGAATTACTGAATTATTGGTTATAAACAATCCTAGAGTTGATTACTCTCTCTCGAGTTATAATCATTAACCCTAAATCATAAGCCCTAATCAGATTATGGAAGTTGCAAATTCTCAATTAACAACCTATCCAAAACCCTAACTAGTTCTTAAGCGGTCTAATAAACTATTAGAAACCTATGCAAGATCTCTCTTCACACAATTTACCGATTTGATTTAATCCTTGTTCTATTGAATCACCTAACTCTCGTTAGCCTAATTTAATTATTTTTCATTCAACTCTCAATTTATTTTTGAAATATGCAACCGTAAAATTAAATCACAATAAATATAATAAAACATAAACAATATTATTTCATTAATTCAAAGATAAAACTCCGAAGGTGAGTTTAGAACATCCTCAATATTAGAAAATCCTATCAAACTATTATTCCAATTCTATACAATAATAAAACTGAAAATAAACAGGAAATACAATCTGAATGGATGATGGGAGGTAGTGACGTTGGGAAATACCTAATTTGAGAAGTATGTCGAGTTAGCTTCTTCTTCACTTCTCTCTTCCTTCTTCTCTTTCTTAATCTCTCGGTGAATTCTCTCTAGAGTTTCTCAAAAGTGGTTGATGCAAAAGCTTCCTTTGCCTCTTTATCTTATTCTTTATATATCCTTTGTGTTCTGAGCAACCATAGGGTTTTTTCAAAATCCAAAAGATCTGAAAAATCCCTCGAAACTTGACGTTTTTTATTGTCTGTGACTATGCTCGACACAGGCCATGATCGTGGGCCACATCTGAGTCTTCTGTCACGATCGAGGCATACAGGTCAAGATCGTGGGCTATGGGCTTTTGTCACAATTGTGATCACACTCGGGTGCTTCTATTTTGTGCCACGATCTGAAATTTCTTTGTTCTTCAATGTTGACCCTGAAACACTAACAAACAAATCAAGGTACCTCAAAAACATAATATTTAAGCTCAAAGACTTTTACTAACCTATAAAACACTTAAAACATAAATAATTAGCAAACTAACACAGTTATAACCTAAACACATACTAAATGATTAAATTAATAGCTAAACAAATATGAAACTAATCCATAAAGCATAATGCAATTTACACTTATTAACATCCCACACTTAAATATTTACTTTCCCTCAAGCAAAACAACAAACACATAAAATCACAAAGCACACAATTCAATGATGAGACAATGACTTCAACTTTATGAAATAAATTTAACTTTAAACACAATCATTTAAGTTATTCCAAATCATTAACATGCAAAATCCACGTCTAGGAGCTCTGGACTAAACATACAATTTAATCAAGATCCAAATGTCAAGTCATTCATTCTTTTTAATTGTACACACACATTAATAATTTTTGGTCATTCAAACTCTATAATTACTCCTAAGTACATTTTCATGAAAGTCAATCTATTTACACGTTCAGTAGGTTTTATTATAATTTTTTTATTTAATATAAGTAGACATGGACCTAGTCTTTTACTCAAAGGCAAACATTGGTGATGAATATCGATATGGTTATTTGACTAAGTCATGTTTTTATTAAGCTGCTTGATTGAAATGTCATTATAGCCTTTTGACATGGAGGCACACATTTGTGATGCGTGTTGATTTGGTTACTCTGCTACATCATGTTCTCAACTGGCTACTAGCTCTATTCATAACCCGAAGGCCAGCAGAATAGTTATTTATTTAAAATTAACCAACATTTTTTTAATTGCCTAATTGCTTAAATTACATGTTTTCATGAAAAAATACTAGTAGAGCTACTGTAGTCAAAAGACGTAAAATTTTAAATGAATGTGACAATTTAGAGGGTGAAAAATGATAGTTACAATTTGTATGGTGTTTTAAGATTAGATTGGATAATTATTTTAATGTCAATTCAAGTGTTTAGTATGCATTTAGAGTTTAATTAGGTTAGTTTTTTGTGTTTAAGTGTTTTTATTGGTTAGTTTGAATCTTTGAGCTTAAATTATATATTTTTGAGGTACCTTGATGTGTTTGCTAGTGTAGCAGGGTAAACAAGGAAGAGTTAAAGAGTTTTCAGGCCAAAAAGCATAGGCCACGATCGTGACAGAAGAGGAAGAACCAAAAGTAGCCAAGCCACGATCGTGCACCAAGAGCCACGATCGTGACATAGAACGTCAAGTGTTCATGCACTTTAGGCCATGATCGTGACAGAAAGGAAAAAGTTCTAGCCACGATCGTGGCAGGTAGGGCCACGATCGTGCACTGCATTGAGCTAACAAAAAAACTCAAGTTTTAGACAAATTTTTGGACCTTTTCGACCTTGACTTTGACCTAGAGCCTCAAAAATATAAATAGAATATGATTTTATAGATAAAAAGAGAGCCGATAGCTACAAAAGAGAGGGACTCTGCCAAAAATTTGAGTGAAAACCTAATTAGAGATCAATCGATCGAGGAAGGAGACGAACAAAGAGAGGCACAGAGACATGCTTGACATGATGTACTTCCCAGAATAGGTGGTTTCCCGCAGTTGCGCCTCCGAGATCCATTCCAAAAGTATATTCTAATTGTTATTTTGATTTCATTGATGTATAGAATTTTGGAGATTGATTACAAATATTTTTGTAGAGTGCTGATGTTTGTCTAAACTCACCTTCAGGTTGATTTATTTTTGAGATTAATAAGATTGTTTTGATTGTGTTTTATTTCAATTTATTGTGATTTAATTCGATTCTTCATAACTGGGAAATAAATTGAGAGGGTGAGCTTGTAAAAATCATCGATTTAGGTTAACGAGAGTTAGGTAACTCGATAGTTAGAGAATTGAATCAAAGTGGTTGAGTCTTGTAACAAGAGATTGAGCATAGATGCCCAGTAGGTTAATAGATAGCGTTAGAACTAATTTAGGTTTTGGACAAATTAGAGATTAAGAGACTGCAATTTCCATAATTTGAATTAGGGAATATCAATTAGGGTTAAAAATTATAGCTCGAGAGAGAGTAATTCACCCTAGGACTGTCTAGGCCCATTAAATCGGAAAAATTCATAATTGGATAGATTTTCTTTAATTTCGAATAAATTCCCCCTTTCTCTCAATTGGTCACTTCTAGGTTGAAAATTAGGTTATTTGCGTGAGTTGCTTCTGTTTTTTCTTTTGTTGATTTAAATTCTCATATTTGATTCTTGATTAGTTTAAATTACTGCAATAGTTGTTTAATTAAGTTTTGTGGACTTAAGCTTCCGTTAGATTTTGGGCTAGTTATCTTCCTCGTGGAATCGACACCTTTGGTACTACACGAACGACCCGTGCGCTTGCGGTAATTACCAAGGTTTAAAAAAATATTGAAACTTAGAGTGAATAACCTTGGGCGAACAAAAAATTCACTCTAAATCCTAATTAACTTGCATATTTAGCCAAAAAACCCAATTCACTGATTTTGCTAGCTAACGACTCTTCACAACCTAATGGACTATGTTTAAAATTAAACCAATTTCAATCCATCTAAGCCATTGACATATTCAAACAATTCACAAATTACAACCTAACAAACTATCATACAATATGCAAAATGTCATTATCGTCTTCTGACATAGAGGCACACATTTGTGATGCATGTCAATTCAGCTAGTCTGCTACATCACATTCTCAACTGGCTACTAGCTCTATTCAAAAACTCGAAGGCTGGTAGAATAGTTATTTATTTAAAATTAACCAACATTTTTTAATCACCTACCTTGTTGCTTAAACTACACGTTTCATGAAAAAATACTAGCAGATCTACTTTAGTCAAAAGAACTCAAATTTTGAATGAATGTGACAATTTAGAGGGTGACAAACTCACACTAAATCCTAATTAACTTGCATATTTAGCCAAAGAACCTAATTCACTAATTTTGCGAGCCAATGACTCTTCATAAAATAGATTATGTTTAAAATTAAATCAATTTCAATCCATCTAAGCCATTGACACATTCAAACAATTCACAAATTGCAACCTAACAAACTATTATATAATATGCAAAATTCACATTCAAAGCAAAACATATAACCTCCCCACACTTGAACAACACATTGCCCTCAATGTGAGAAGGAGGTAAAAAAACACACATGGCAAGAAGAAACATAAGTTAAAGTAAAACAAAAATAAAATAAAGACTAAATTTGAAAAGAAAAGGGTTAGAAAAAAACCTTTCGGTGATGGGGGCGGGGATGGTGTTTGAGATGGTAAATGGATGTCTTAAGACTCGACGTAACAATGGATATGACGTATATCTCGGCTCTAACATTGTTATGTTCAGGCCATCTCCTTCATTCTTCTAGAGTTCTCCCAAGTGTATCTGTAATTACCTTGGTGTTTGCGGAGATTATATCAAGCACTTTCTTCCAGCTTGGTTCATCTGTGTCTTCTTCCTCTTCATACTCCTCACTAGTTGAGTCCTCTTCTAGTTATTGAGGAAACACTGTGCTTAAACTTTCTTGACTAGCCTTGATTTTCACATGAGTCTTTTAGCTAATATCCTAGAGTTCCACGTTATGGGACTTAAGGATTTCAGCATGCCATAGATGATGGTGATTTATAAAATCTGAAATGTGGATGGTTAAACCACTACAGTCCACTCTATACTACTCAGCAATGGCGAAAACTAAGTTCTCCATTCCCAAATTGTTGCTCCTCTCACATAGAGTTGCAGCAATAGTGTTCAACACACGTGTGGAGGTGCACACTGAAATGTTGTGATCCATGCACCATAACAGGAAAAGTTCGTTTGTTGAGTACTTGTTGGTTTCTAATTTACCCGAAACCATTTGACATATGAATTTGTTCAATAAGAAGTTCTCATGGGTTCTTATGATATTGTTGTGTGTATTTTTAGTGTTGAATCACTCTAACCTAGTGAGCTTATTCCAATAGCGAAAAGCTTGAAAATTATTTTGTTGATTGATAATGGATGATTCGGGGAACCCATAAATATCACACATGATTTTGATGTTCAACTCATAATTTCGTCCTTGTAACCTAAACCACATTTTCTTAGGGCTACTATATTTGTAATAAAGAGAAGTGAAGATTCTAGAGTGAGCTACTATGTGTTAGCTCTGAAGTTTGCTGCCCTATTCTTTTTCCCTCATCTGAAGACTTGGTTTTGTCTTAATGATTGATCGCACTTTGCTGACTGATTAATGCGTGACATACTAGCTTGCAAGTAGGTGGAGTTGGAATAAAGTGGAAGTTGGAATTTGTTTAAAGAAGTGAGAGTGTTTGGAGGTTCTAAACTTAGAGAGATCAAGTTAAAACGAAAGTGAGTGAAAAAGTGACGTAAGAAATGAATATATAAGTGAATGAAGGGTAAAATTGTAAAAAAATAAACTGAAATTTGCATGTTCAGTTTCCCCTCTCGCAGGCCATGACACCAATTTCTAATTTTTGCTTCTTTTTTGCTTCTTTTTTCCTTCTACACTTTCTCAAGATCACTTCTTAACTCTTTATAGCTCTTCACCTCTCTTTTGTTGACTTTCTCGTGTTGGATCAAAAACAAAAACATGCTTGGTTTGGCTAAACAATAGATTTAAAAAATTTTCTGAACTCACAATATAACGGAAGCGTAAACACCAAATCAACATGCTTTAATCCATACATGATACGCTATACAAAAAATAAATATAATAAGAACAAGATTGTAATATTACCAACTCCTAGATACAACTTTGACTCCTCGTTGTTGTGTCCTCAACCAATCCGATATACCACTTGTTTTTCTTGGATAGCTTGGTTACCAAGATCCTTTGGTGGGAAAGGCGAAGAAAAATGGTGGAGATTTTTCTTTGTATGTTCAGTTAGCTCAAAGAACAAAAATGAGACTTTCTCTTTTTCTGTATTCGGCTAGCTTGAAAAGAAAAACAAAATGAGAGCTTTTTACTATATTCGAAAATTTTTTTTGGAGAGAAAACTAGGAAAGTAAAAGACCACCACTTTATTTAGCATCAAATGCTAAGAGATGAGTTGTCCACCTCCCATTCAAACACATATTCGATTCTTTGAGAGACTGAGTGGAAAGCTTTCATTCATGTCATGAATTAAAGGAGCTATATGTCCATATTCATGCTTTTATTAAAAAGCATAACTGAATGTTTCTTAGGAGAGAGTGGAGAACCTTAAAAAATGACCACTTCATTCTTTAATCATAGTTAAATGAATTGTCTCCATTAAAAGCTCACATGTATTCATATACATTTATTTAGCATCAAAATGCTAAAAGACATTTGTCATTTCAATAACCACTCATTATGGCTTGGAATTATGGCTTGGAAGAAAGTGAAGAGAGATAGCCAATAATGCACCAATCTATATATATACGTTTGTTGTTATCTTTTAAAAGCCATTAAACTATTTAATGAAGAGCATTACCTTAATGCCCACTCCACTATAATACTTTCTTGCTTTTATTAACCATTAAACCATTTTATGATTGATGATTTAGATTTTAATTCAATTAACTTAATTAATTAAATCAAAATCCAGCCCAATATTAAAAGTTCCTTTGGGCTTATAATTAACAATTGATTAGTGTAAGCCCAACATTTAATTATAGGCTTGAGACCCAATTTAATTAACTCTTAATTAAATTGTTCCGGTCTTTTTAGCCCGAATCCAATTGGGTCAATTCTCTCCTTTCTGTCCCATTTTCTTTTCGATAACCTCCATTTATTTTTCTTGCTTTCCTTGATAACCGTCCTAGAACCTAAGTAGAGAATCTAATTGGACTTAAATAATACAAGCTCCAATAAGCCCAAAATTAATTTAATCTCATTGGAATTAATTCCGATTTATTAACTAAATATCATTCCACTAAAGACAATTAGTTTAACTCTTGAATTACTTAAACTTATGAGAAAATGTATTTCAATTTATTAATACGATGTCCAATAGCAAACTCTATTAAACCATACTATAGTCATCCGCACAATAAAGAGTAAAATTACCATTTTGCCCTTATGTTGCTTTTTCCTTCTAGATCACCCATTTTACTCTACATTGTGATTAACAGACAAGATCTAATATTGGTGTTAAGACTTGATGGGTAGCTAGTCCATCAAACTATTGGCGCTAATTTAAACACTAATCTCCGTAAAACATCTAGAAGTGATGATATCACTATAAACTCTTTATTTGAGTGAATGTTCCTTGATGCATATTTTAATTAATAATTTTAACATGCAGACACATGATTGATACCCTGTAAAAATCCATTTGATCATATCAAGAATTATAATGAAACACACATGAGTTCACCACTCGTTAAGATTGTGGTTCGTAATAAATGCATGTTAAGGTGTATGTTTTAAGATTAAAGTAACATCCTACTTTATTCTTTAAAAGATATGCAATTCCAGATTCATTTAATAGTGTCATTACCGATAGTTAATTACTATCATGATTTGAAACCCATCATTCCCTTGAAGTAAACTCCTTTACTTACATGGAGGTAAATCGCAACACTATAGTTTAAACCATAATCAAGCAACCAACATGATTATTCATCTCTGAATCAATTAATTTAGATTTTAATAATATACATGTTTCCTATACATCTCTATGTATATGTATATTACTTACAAAAG
>JAOQMS010000004.1:6950279-6961764 GCA_027563885.1 Erythroxylum longipes | reverse complement strand
AACATGCTTTTTTTGGGAGAAATAACACACTCATTAGAGAGTTTACCTCAAACAACGCACGATGAGTAAGAAAACAGCCGAAAAACGCAAGAGAAGGGGAAAAATAGAAGACGATCGCGAGGAGAGAAGAAGAATTGTACGCGGGGGAGAGGGGAAGGGGCGGTGCGTGAGTTAAAGGTGCCGGATTACCAACAGAATGTACATTCCATCAGTAATCTAGGTTTTTCCTCGTCGTCTTCATGATGCAACTTGCCGACATTTACCGACGGAACACAAATTCTATCGCTAAAAGAGTGGTAATTCCTGGTGGTGGAAACTCAAATACTGACGGAACACTAATTCCGTCAATAATCTAGGATTTATATTGTCTTCTTTAACAAAATGACGACGCAAGTTGCCGACAGTTACCGATGGACAAGGATTTTCGTCGCTAATGTTCGCGTTAAAACTGAAGAATCACCGACAGAATACATATTCCGTCGGTGATTCAAGTTTATCTTCTCGTCTTCATCCAAACGATGACGTTTGGTTAACCAAATGGATATGATTTACTGACGGAATACATATTTCGTTGTTATTTAAGTTTCCTAGTTGTCTCTTTACAATAGTTTCCTGTTGCGACGGAAAACAAATTCCGTCGGTAAATAAAGTTGCCTAAACAATTTTACCGACGGAATCTTTACTATCGGTAATTGGGCGAAGCTAATTAATTGCGGGAGTAATTCCTGCATTTATTACCGACGGAATACAAATTCTGTAGGTATATGTCCGAAGCAATTAAATTGCAGGAACAGTTCCCGCAATTTTTGCCGACACCGTAGGCTTAGGCGTCGCTATATGCCGTCGGAGATTTTGCGTGAAATTCTTTCCCTCCAGTTTTGCCAACGGATTTGTGGTTTCATTGCTATATACGAAAACAATGCAGTATTTACCAATGGAATTTGTATTTTCGTCGGTAAATAGCGTCGGTTTTGTTTCCATCAGTAATATTCCGCCGCTATTCAGTGATTTTCTTGTAGTGAGAAAATCAATTTCAACATACTACTTCACATTAGTAGGAGACACAATAAGATGTAAATCACAGCAACAACCAACAGTGTCATTATCAACCACACAGACAGAATATTACGCAATAACAGAAGGAGTAAAGGAGCTAACATGGTTGATAGGAATCTTGAAGGAAATACAGATTAACCTAGCAAAACCTACGGTATATACAGATAACCAAAGTGCTATTTACCTCAACAAAGATCCCATATTGCACGAGAGATCAAAGAATATAGATGTGCAACTACACTTCGTCAGAGACAGGATATCAAAGGGACACTTCACGTTGGAGAAAATCACAAGCGAGCTGAACCCATCTGACTTTGGTACGAAGATTGTTACAACAAGGAAGTTCACATACTATAGAGATTATCTACAGATCTATGAAATTCCTTGAAGAACAACAACCCCCGAAGAAGAAAACACTGAATCTCACGAAGCTGATTTTTCTAGGGTTGCTTTTGAAAATCACTCACAACCAGAGGTTAGAGTCCAAAATTAGTGGAGAAGGATGGATAAGTGTGAAGAAACTCATGGTTCTCCACCAACCTTTAACACAAAACAACAAATCTAAGCTCACAAAATCAAGGTTTACATTTTGGGGATTTAGGGATTTCGTGAGTGTGTGAAATGTGATGAGTTTTTGACTCAACAAATGACAAGAAGTTGAGTGTCTATATATAGCTACAAGGAAAAATAAAGCAAAACGTAGAGTATAAGTCGTAAATGAGGAGTATAATTGGTGTTGACAAAAATGCTAGGGTCTTGAAAAAAAAACACAGAGTTTAGAAGACTTGGTGAACGCTTTGTACAAGAAGGGACTTTAAGTGACTCACGTGAGAGTCACATGAAGCCAACTCCTTTAGCTAACATCTCGCATCTATTATGAAGGCAGAATAAACCAACAATTGCATGAAGTCTATAAAAGGACAGAAGCATTCATTAGTACACACAGTTTTTTATTACTACCAAAATTATCAGTGAGATTTACGAATAGGAAATAAGGAGTTAAAGAGTTACTATGAGTACTTATAAAAGAGTACTAGTGAGTTCATAGGGAACTCTTGTAAGTGTTTTTTCAAAACACTCATCCTCTTATAACTTGTATCTTCCTTTTTCCAGATCTTAGTAAAATCAGCTACGTGATTTTGATCTTTGGACGTAGATAGCATTAAGCAATCAAACCAAGTAAAAAACTGTGTGTTATTTTCTTTCTTTCTTGCAAATTACACTAACCTGAAAAATTCAGATTCACCTTTATTAGTATCTTGCAAAGTAAAGATAGAAAAATCTGAAGGCTATTCTCAACAGAAGCTAAAGTAATGTTATTGGCAATTTATGACAACATTTTGACATATTGTTTAAGAAGAATTTAATTTATTTATTTCTAAAATTTTTTTACATAAGGATTGATTATCACAAAGATCACCTAACAAAGTGTAATAGTGGTTGGGAGTAGCAAGGAAAATGAGGAAGATTTTATAGGATGCAGATGATGTAAAAGCAATGAGTTATTAAACTATTTGCCTGTAACTTCTGGTTTACATGAATAGTTAACATCTTACTTAAATGATAAAAAATAGAAGAAGTCTTGAAGCATGAGGATAACATATCTAGAGGTACGAGGAAATGCCAATGACAAATAAAAAAAATAATGTCCCTAAGCATGACGAGATACTAATGATTAAGGAGGATAAGGTTAAGCTTTGTGATGAGGCATGAAGAGATGAAAATGAAGGAGAATAGTAAGAAGATGAGGTTTCAAATAGTGGTATACCTTGAAAAAGCCTTCAATACATTTGCATAATTATTTATATTCTAGATGAAATGTAGGCATCGAAGAAGAGCTAGAGCTGGGTGAATAAGGTGAGGATGGAAATTGAAGATAAAAAATATAAATAAGTAGAAGACAGAAAAAAAAAGGTATAAATGAAAAGTGACATTAAGTCATTTAAAGCTTAACAAAACAAATGTGTCTACAAAAACAAATTTCATAACATATATATTGAACTTTAAATAATGGGGGTAATTATTTTGATGTGTTTATAGGTGATGCAATATAACCGTAGTTGATGATAGTTGGAAAGAAAGCTTAGTCTTATATTAGACTTTTAGCTTTTAAATCTATTTATGTAAAATTCCTACATTAAGTGACGTTTTCATATTTTAACCCTAGCAATTGCTTAAGTAACATGGTGGAATGATTGTGTAAATTAAAAGAAATTAATTTCTAAATTTCTTCACATATATCTTACGCTATGTTTACTTCGCAATTTGTTAGTAAAAATTCATCAATTTTATTAATTGAGAGTGTAGTTCTTGGAGTTTGTTTCGGAATTGGCATAATGGACTCAAATTTTGCGATTAGTACTTAATTATGAAAAAGGGTAATAAATGTGTTTGTAGACTTAAATCTTATATTATAATATTATTAGGTGGACGTAAATCAAGTGTTAAAAGAATATCTTTTTCGACTATTTGTTTCTAACTATGCCAAAAATATTAGTAATCATTGAATATTAACATTGATTCACATATGTGTAATGTCTTTGTTTTGTATTACCTATAATGCATTTTTTAAAATAATAATTTAGATAATAATATAAATTTGAATACTTTTTTGTAATTTTCTGTCCCTGTACTTTATAACAACCACTGGTGGTGTTGTTGTATCTTATCCGAAGTAAAAGAGATTTGGAAATTCGACTCAAATCATATATATGAGGTAGGGAAGACTTGGATGTTAGCATATATTGTAAAGTGATACGATAAAATCCCATTGCATTTTTTGTATAGTAATTAACTTTTTTTTACTACTTACTGACACATATTTTGTGGTAGGTGATGGTGCAACTTGGTTTAATGCAAATTTATTTTTTAGTTATCCATATTTCTTATCTCTTATGCAGGAGAATTTTTTTAGGAAAGAGAATAAGTAAGAATAAGATTTCATTAGTTTGAATGCAATATTGGTTTTTTTGTTATTATTTTATGGAGAAGTAACAACATTTTAACTAATTTGATCATTGTTATACAATGCAATGATTGTGAGATTTACCTATGTTGCTCCTTGAAATTTTAGTACGAGGATTAAACACCTAAATTAGAGATTATATTTGGTTTAGAGGTTTATAGGTTTATATTTAACGTTCAATATTCTTTTATCGACGCATATGACTTGTAGTAGAAATATTTGACAAAAACTAGAAAGTGCCTTTGTAACTGAGTGATGCCAAGAAACTAGAACTCCTTATGTCGTCAATACCTTCATCTTGTAACTAAACTATGAATAAAAGATGCACATGAAAAAACAATGATTTTTTGTAATTTAATTATTATGGTGGGGGTTACTTTTTATAGACATTGTAAGGTATTATTAAGGGATGTTTAAACCAATTTTTTTTTAAAATTTGAGTTTAATTATGTAATTTTAAGGTTTTTATTTGAATTCAAATGAATGTTTTTATTTAGGGTGATCCATTATATGATGGTCATTTTTAAATAAATAAAGAAGGTTTATGGTTAGGATATGAATGTAATACTATGTCCAATCTCTATCAATACATTATTTTCAATAAAATATTACAAGTAATAATTAAAACTTTAGTGAATAGTTTAAAAACCATGAATGTGCATTCTAAATATTATGAGTCTATACATTCTATAGTACCAATTTATAAAAGAAAAATCACCACTCTATGAGGGGAAAAAAACTATATGTAAAAATTGCATCCCATTTGATTAAATTATTTAACTCAACATGAACAAACCCTATCAATTTATACTACAAATGCTAAAAGCCTATTTAAAATATTCCATTGTTATAAACAAGAAATACCACAATTCTTTAGATAAAATATACCAGTATTATGTAAAAGAAATACCATATCACTTTAGTAAAAAAGCTTTCTCAATATTCTAAACATCAACACTCTATTATGCAAATATCACTAGCATATACAAAAAGTACCACCACCTTAATCAAGAAATACCATTACAGTAATGAAAGAATAGTAGTACTATATACACAAATTACCATCACTTATATTAAGAAAATAACTTAACATAATAGAGTTGATACCATTACTTTAAATAACAAATGCCATCATTAGCTTGAAAAAAATACTAGTTCAGTATAGAGAAAACAATTCAAGAGTAATCCCCAAAATAAATTTAGCAATATATAAACAAAATAAGTCCACAATTCTTCATAGTTAACTTTCAATAACAAGGAAAGAAAAGAAAGAATACAAGTTTGAATTCCGATGTCTTCTTTTTTTTTGTCATTAAGTTGGAAAATTCTAAGGCTTGTTTTTGTAGAATTTTGCCTCCTCGATCTCCTTGTTTTTTGTTCTAGCTGCCTCTTTCTAGGGTTTTCTCATCAAAATTACAAAAATCTTGTGACTTGGAAAAACTATCACTTGCATGATCCTGCACTAGCTTCTCCCTGCATACTTTGTCAGGATCATACACACCTTGCACAATTGTGACAGAGGGCCTCCTGATGCTCCAACTTCTTCCTACACGATCGCCACCCATCTTCTTCTCTAGCTTCTTCTTCAACTTTTCTTCATAAGGCAGGATAATAAATTGTTGGGCGGGTTACTAAAAAATAAAGTGAATTGGGAGAGCAAAGTGGATTGAACTGGGTAGAAGGAATAATGGAGAGATGTGGAGATGCAGAGAGAAGGGAGAAGTTTTCTCCACTTTTTATCTTTGAGTGAGTTAGATTGCCTTATGAACAAATATTGCCCAAAAACAAATGAAGAACTAGTATGGGAAACTCAAGCATGGCTCATGGGTTGGATCCAATATCCTATATTCCCAAAAGTAAGATCGGTAAAATTATAATTTTGTAATAAGTTCTTTAGTTTAATGATTTTATGTAGACCAAAATTTATAGTTTTTATATTTACTAATTCCACTATCTAAAACCCAAAGTATTTTCTTTTAGGAAATTTAAAAAATGGAAGCTTTTTAATTTCTAATTTTCTAATTACATATTATTTTTAAACCTATTTTCTTTTTGTTTAAAGATTTGAACCTTTTCTATATTAAGGCATATACTACATTTAGAATGCTAACAAAGGACATTGTTTATATATATATATATAGCAAAGCAATGACACCAACTCAGCAATTTAGCCCCTGATTCCAATCTTCAAAAGAGAAAGATATCACTTCTGGAGCCTTAATATGCAAATCATGTTCAAGTCTCAAAAGCTATGGGACTTGGTGGAGAAAGCGTATCATCAATAGTCAAATTTGACATCGACTAATCTTAAACAACGATTGCAGGAGATTCAAAAGGACGCTAAAGCTGTATTTCTCATCCAATTGGCACTGGATGACGTCATTTTTTGTGAATTTCATCAGCTTAAGCAGCAAAAAAACCTAGAAAATTCTAAAGCAAGAATATTTGGGCGACAAAAAGGTAATTACTGCTTAATTATAAACTCTTCATCGAGATTTAGAAACGTTGGCAATAAAAAATAGCAAATCAGTATAAGTATATTTATTTAGAGTGTTTGGGGTTGTGAATTTTATGAGGTCATATGATGAATGTGTTAGTAATGAAATTGTTATGAGCAAGGTTTTGAGGAGTTTAACACCAAATTTTGATCATGTGGTTACTACAATTGAAGAGTCAAAGGATTTATTTATTTATTCATTTGATGAATTGATGACTCTTCTTCAGCAATCAGATCTAGACCTAAGGTTTGGTTTTATTTGATACAAATCGAGCCGTGGTGGTTATTAACGATGTCCTGGTGCTTCCCATACCCTCCTCCTGGGTACGAGAAGATCGATGTCCGCGACCAAGCACTGATTGATTCGATCAAGGTTGGTATTAAGCAAACTTCTCGGTTTCTCTCGCGCTTCTCTGAACCAAGATGATTCAACACTGACCGAGCAACAGAAGGATGCTGAAGCAAATTGGAATGCTCAGTTGGATTTAGTATCACTAACTAAGGTTTTGCAAATGCATCTTCATCAAATGGGTAAGTTTGAAATACCCAGGTAAGTTTTTCAATCAACTTTTTGAGTGTTATACATGGATTAATTTTGTTCAATGTCAAATGGGTTTAGTGATTTTCACTTGATTTTTGCTCAATTTTTGCTCCAGAATTTCCATACCACGTACGCTTTCTTATTTTCAATTCTGTCTTCTGCTCGATTTTGCCTATGGAAGTATTATTCAACTAGGTTTTGGATTTTGGCTAGTTGCATCAATTATGTGTGATTTTGATCATGACAGTTGAATGGCTTTTATCATTTCATGTTGCAATATGTTATATGACCTCAAAACCCTTCTAGTATTAGAATTATGAGTTGTAGATTGTGATTGTGCTGCTCATTTGGAAGTGTTATTGTGCTTCTTGCTGGTCTTGTTTTGATGCCATCAATTTGTGTCATTGGAGATAAGCAAAGTGCAGGATGGATAGGTTATGCTACAATAGCAGAATTATTTTCTGTCTTTAGTTTTGCTATAACTTTGTGCCATTTGATGCCATCATTGTGCTCCTTATTAGTTAACAAAATGGGATGTTGGTATTAGAACTACTGTTTCTTTGTGTTTTTGTCTTGGATTTTGGCAGTTCTGTGCAGCAACATGGTTTGCCCAGCATCATCCTCCACAAGAACAATCTTTTCTCCATCTATTGAACAGCAAACCAGAGAACCTTCTTCTTACCTTTTATTGTTATTTTATTTTTCTCTTTAGTTCTTGTTTCATATCTTCTTTGGTTCTATTTTATTCTATTTATTTACTTCTTTCATTATTATTAAGTATTTATTATTAGTATCATTAGTATTATTATTTATTTGTTTTTATGTATTTAATTTTATTTATTTTAGTTTTATTTATTTACTCTTTTAATTTGTATTACTTTTTTTTTGTATTATTACTATACTACATTTTTTCATGTTATAATCGCATGTGGGCCTACCGGAAACAGCCTTAGGCTGCGTACTCTCAGACTTTCCCAAACTCCGCTTTATTGCGGGATTTTGGACTGGTGATGATGATGATATATAGCAAAGCACAATAACTTGATAACAATCATCGACTTTTTAATGAACATAATACATCTTATTACATTAAACTTCCCCTTTCAAAGAAGTTGAAAGCAAACACATAAGTTATAGAATCAATTGAGTACGATGAATGAAAGAACAAATCTTAATAACCACCAGTTGGGCTGTCGTACATTGTTGTTGATTTTGAACTAAATTCCTGTTGAGGTTTAGGAACGTTTATTTCTGACTTCGAATTGTAATCAGTTTTGACAGTCTCAGGTTTTTAGCTTGGATATTTATTTGTCTTGGTAGCGTCTGGTTTTGAATTGGGGTGGTAAGCTGGCTTAACATTCTTCGATTCTACAGCACGAGGACTTGGGCTGGGAGTATAATTTGATTTTTCAGTCTCTGGTTTTGGAAGAGGGTTAGGCTTGACGACTTCAGGTTTAGGTTTTGGGTTATAGGTAGGTTTTATATTATCTGATTTAGTACTTGGGATATTGTATGGTTTATTAACATCTGGTGTAGGCTTTGGGCTATAATCGGGTTTGACAGCATCAACATCGGGTTTTGATTTGGGGATGTCATCGAGCTTGACAAAAAATGGCTTTGGAGTCGCATTGTAATACGGCTTAGCAACATCTGGTGCTGACTTTGAAGTGTAATCTGGTCTGATAGTCCCTGCTGATGTTTTGAGGCTGTAATCTGGATTAACAATATCTGGTTTAACTTCATCTGATGATGATTTGGAGTTGTAATCTACTTTGACTTCATCTTGCAGCATTTTCTTGTTGGACTTTGAATGACCTTGGCTCGTTATTTGCTCTTTTACGGTGTATGGTGTTGCTGGACCTTGTGTTGGATGATAGTTCGACTTTACACTGTCGGAACCAGGGCCGTAGCCGTAATCTCTTGCAGAGTTGACCAACAACGGCAGAAGAAGACCAGAAATCGCAAAAAAAAAAAAAAGAACGGATAAGAGCCATTGTTGTTGGATGATTGATAGAGAAGAATGGAACAATTGGCTGTTGATGAGCAGGAGAAGGAAGATTGCGGTTTTTATAGGAATGGTTCTCCTCTTATATAATGAAATATATTATTTCATGTCCTAACCCAGTGTTTGGTTAGTGTCCTCGTGGGTGAGGACAGTAGACAAGGACATAAAAGTCCTGTCCTCCGCACCGTTTGCTTGCTATTCTTACCTATTTTTATTCCGTCCTCGAAGGACAAAGACACAAATTTTTTGTACCTTCCAATTCTGTGGTATGAAAATTCTTGTCCTACGGACAAAAATAAAATGCACAAGAAAATGTCCAAAATATCCTTTCATACTTGCTCTGAAATCTAATTTACTCTCAAATTTTTGCATCTCTTTTGTATATTTTAATTAAATATAATGTCATAAAATAAATAATAATGTTATTTTAATTAATTATATTTTAATCAATTAATTAATTACAATTTTTTAATTGATGAATAGTTATATTTTAATTAGTTATAGTTTGATTAATAATAATATTTTAATTAAATATAATGTAATTAATAAAAATAAAAATAATTTAATTAATTATATTGTAATTAATTAATTAATTAATTATAATATTTTAATTAATAAATAATAATATATTAGTCAAATATAATGTAATGTAATTAAATAATAATAATTTTATTAATTATATGGTAATTAATAATAATATTTTAATTAATTAAGTAATAATAATTAAAATATTTTAATTAATGAATAATAATATTTTAATTAATTAATATTTTAATTAATGAATAGTTATATTATTATTAGTTATATTTTAATTAATAATAATATTTTAATTAAATATAATGTAATTAATTATGTAATAATAATAATATTTTAATTAATTATATTGTAATTAATTAATTAATCTCAATATTTTAATTAATTAAGAAATAATAATAATTTATTTAATTAATTATAATATTTTAATTAATGAATAATAATATTTTAATTAATTAATATTTTAATTAATGAATAGTTATATTTTAATTAATAATAATATTTTAATTAAATATAATGTAATTAATTAAGTAATAATAATAATTTAATTAATTATATTGTAATTATTTCATCATAATTAAAATATTACAAATATACTTAAAATAAATATTCATACAATCACAAAATAATCAATGAATTACGTATTTTCAATCATATTATACTACAGGGGTATTTTCGTCATTGACACTGTTTTTATGTTCTGTCCACTGCAACCAAACATATTTCTGTACTCGAGACGGAGACAGCTTTTTCTGTTTTGTCCATTACAACCAAACACCTTACTGTCTCTAATTTTTGTTCTGTTCCGTCTTTAAATTTTCATCTCGTTCCGTCTCTGCATATTGGAGACAGTAACCAAACGCAGCGTTAGATTGTATCATGTCATGCATATGACATTTCAAATATTGATTCTAATCATAGAAGCATCTAAGAGTTTTTTTTAGCCTTTTATACTTAAAAGATACTCTCTCCTTTTCATGCTTATGGCCTATAAAATTTCAACTAAATCATCATATGAAAGATCAACATTATAATCATCATTATTGTTGGACCCCGTTTTTAGAGCCCAACATCAGACTTGGGATCATGAAGCTTGAGGGTGGTGGAGGGGTTAGAATTTGGAAATTTGAAAGAAAAATCATTCGAAAATAAAGGCGAGCTTCGCCGCGGTGTAATGAATCTTCGCTGCCGCGAACTTATGCGGGTCGATTTTGCTGCGACGAAAAGTATAATCTTCGTCGAGACGAACTTTCGGCTTCGTCGCGGCGAAAACCCCTTGTAGCAGAATTCAAACCCAAGCTACCTATCTTACTAGAATGCAAACTTAAAATCTTTCAATCACATTCATCATTTCAACCCAAAAACAAAATGGATAAGAATGTAACTACAACAAATTTCTCAAAATTTTAATCTCATTTTCAAAATCGAATACTTTGCGAAACATGAAAAATCATAGACAAAACCAAACATATATTTAATTAATAACAAAAATAAGAGTTTTACAAAGGCTTAATGACATTTCATGCCACAATACAACATTTGCTTCATAATCCAAAATACAAAAGATACTTGAAATGGAACTAAACCCTTAAAATTCCTAAAACATAACTCAAAATTCAAAAATATGCAATTTCGGAATGATGCCGTAACCCTTGACTACTCGATCTCTTGCTCCTCACCTGAATATGGGACGGAATTGGGAGGGGGTGAGCTTAAAGCTCGTGGGTAACAAGTTTATAATTGAGAAACAAGCAAAAACCTTTTTTTTTTAACTCATTTTCATTGAACCTTTTCATAACCATAGTAATTCCGCATTTAAAAATCATAAAACACTTATTTCATGAAATTCTCAATTTGTCAAACAATTCTCAATAGTACAAATCATGT
>JAOQMS010000004.1:6937924-6950179 GCA_027563885.1 Erythroxylum longipes | reverse complement strand
ATTAAATATAATGTAATTAATTAAGTAATAATAATAATTTAATTAATTATATTGTAATTATTTCATCATAATTAAAAAATTACAAATATACTTAAAATAAATATTGATACAGTTTTAAAATAATAAATGAATTACATATTTCTGATCATATTATACTGCAGGGGTATTTTCGTCATTGACACTGTTTTTTTGTTTTGTCCACTGCAACCAAACACACTTCTGTCCTCAAGACGAAGACAATTTTTTTTGTTTTATCCATCACAACCAAACAGCTTACTGCTTTTAATTTTTGTCCTATTCCGTCTTCAAATTTCTGTTCTTTTCTGTCTCTACATATTAAAGACAGCAACCAAACGTAGCATAATAGACTTGATCGCAGTACAAGGAATAAACGTGGGTTATAACCAAAATGGGCTTGTCTCACGTGCAACGTGAAGGGCACAATAGGTTGGTAGAGCGTCCAAGTTATCCCATGGGAAATTCTTCTGTTGATAATTAGATGACCATAAACGAGATTGCTCTGCGTACGGAGTTGAAGAAGGATGCTATTTGGGATGCGGCGCATTGGTGCATGCCCATTGGGTGAAGCTCATTCCCAAAATGAATATTGAGAAAATTGTGTAGTTGTAATTTGATTGATGATATTGGTGCCCGTAATCTAGTAGTTGTTCTCAGTAAACGATTCCATCTTGGGAGGAATTGTATTGGTTTGGTTCCCAACGTGATTCCAGAGGAGAGATTTGCACGTGTAATCTGGTTGATAATGTTGCTTGTAAAGGATATCATGCGCAGCTATTGGATTTCATAGGATCCGAAGCATATATTTTTATGTAGCGACATATTTTTAAATACTTAATAATTTATTAAATAAGTATTCTAAATTATTTATTTAATAAAATAAATTTCAAAATTAATCCAATTATAATTACAAATCTAATATGTTTTTACTACCGATTCGTTATTTTTAAAATTTATCAATGAGTTGCAACTCTTTTTTTATAGCGATTCAAAATTGTTCCTTTTAAATTGATACTTTATTAATTGAATCACTTCATTAAAGATTAAGATTATATTCAGTTGTTACAACTTAGTCCCTTCATGTTTTTAATTATGTAGTTTAATTTTATCTGTCCTAATTCAAAACTAGATGGTTGTAATATACTATATCGATTTTGAAAAGTAAGATTATCAAATTATCGTTTAATAATGAAGTTTAAGTTAGGGAGAAGAATGTTCAATGCCTGCATACTTATGTTCCACATACTTTACAATTATTGGAATAAATTGACTAAATTTGAAAGAAAATTCACATGATGCGTTTTGGGTCAAACGAATAACTGAGGATGAGGCCCTTTATATTCCAGTTACTTTGTTGATCGGCTCCAGTACAATCTCTACCGAAAACTTCACACACACACGGTGCTCTTATTCACTGTCAATTTCCACTTCTCATGTGATATAATCATGTGTTAAATTGATTTGGTCTGTTACATAAATTATCCAATTAGTTATCAGAAAAATATTTGATAACTTTAAAATTTAAGTTTGAGTAGAAATACTAAAACTGGAATTTCATGGGCCGAATTGTTTTTTCAATTTAAATATCAAAATCATATTATTTTTACTAATACATGTGGGCCATCGGTTAGGTAGGCCCAGATAATCTAAGCTTGATATTCAACACTCGGCCCGAACCTATCGCCCCCTCTGACTTTCATTCATTATAACGCAACACCTAAGAACAATCACGCAAACCTGCCACAACAAAATCCCATTCCTACCTCAAAATAGAGAAAGCCCAAATAAGGCCCATGAGAAAAGGTTATCCTCAGAAAACCCTAGAACTAACTGAAGCCGAAGAAACAGCCACTGTATAAATACATTCTCTCGTACCACTCCGGCATCGCAGCTGCTGCAAAGAGAAAGACATGGTTTCGCTGAAACTCCAAAAGCGGCTAGCCGCTAGCGTCCTCAAGTGCGGAAAAGGGAAGGTGTGGCTTGATCCCAATGAAGTCAACGAGATCTCCATGGCCAATTCTCGTACGTTTTCAATTTCATTTGTTTTCTCTTTCTATACTCTTGTGTGATAATTACTTTAATTCACAGTTTTCTTATGACTCTTTAGTGCATAAAGGTAGTAGAAATAACTTGTTTAATGTGTGGACTAACATACGAAAGTTTTACCTGTCCTCCTCATTTTATGTCACTGCACTCTTTTAACCATTTTATGTTTTTTGTCCGTGTGTTCAATAGATTGTTTAAGAGTTCTCAATTCGAGTTTATCGAAATGATCTTTTGTTAAATCGTAATTTTATGCGCGCGTAACAGTATTTTCTTACGAGGATGAAAATCTAGTTCTTTGCAAGTGTCGTATGACACTAGCTGGTGCAGCTTTTTGTGTGTGATTTGAAAAGGTCCTCTGAGGGAACATCTATATTGCTTTACAGTCCATTATTGTTCTTTTTAGCTTACATGCTGAATGTAATTTGTGTCATCCATTTGAAGTGCATCTTTGGAGCATATTACTTTTTTTTTAACTAATTATTTATTTATTGATGATTTAACTTCAGGCCAAAACATCAGGAAGTTGGTTAAGGATGGTTTTATCATCAGGAAGCCAACAAAAATTCACTCTCGTTCTCGTGCACGTCGTATGAAGGAAGCCAAGAGGAAAGGGCGTCACTCTGGATATGGTATTTGTTCCCTAAACATTTTAGATCTTTAGGGCTTTCATTTTAAATTGTCATAAAACTCTATTTGTATTATAAACGCTCACTGTTCATACTCTACATTTTGTTATTTGTAGACCATATGGAATTCCTAATTTTTCTATTATCAATTCAGATATGTCCATCCTCGTTAAGTGGACTTTGCTGCATATGTTTTAGTTTTTCATGGGCATTCTAGTTCAAAATGTAGTTCTTTTTCCTACTGTACTCTGGGTGTCTCTTAATTCTTTAACTTTTAAGCATTTTGGAACAACTCTAGGTAAGCGCAAGGGTACAAGAGAAGCAAGGCTGCCAACAAAGATTCTTTGGATGAGAAGGATGCGTGTGCTAAGGCGATTGCTTCGCAAGTACAGGGAGGCAAAAAAAATTGACAAACACATGTACCATGACATGTACATGAAAGTGAAAGGTAATGTCTTCAAGAACAAGCGTGTTCTTATGGAGAGCATTCACAAATCAAAGGCTGAGAAAGCAAGAGAGAAGAATTTATCTGATCAGTTTGAGGCTAAGAGGGCTAAGAACAAGGCAAGCAGGGAAAGAAAAATTGCTAGAAGAGAGGAACGATTGGCCCAGGTAACACTAGAATTCCATTTTTCTTGGTGATTAAGAATTGCTCCTTTTTCTTAAATTTTGTGGACCTAAGGACCAATTGCGGGTGTTGGGAATTGTTATGGTTCCATTTTAACGAGTGTTTGGAATTAACGGATGTTTGCACTTACTTTGTCGATCTATTGTGTTACTTTAATAATGTAACTCATTAAATGCTACCATCTAGAATCAGTAAAAATCCTCACAGCTTTATCACATTAGTTTTACTGTCTTCATTGCGATATTTTTTGATGGTGGATTTGGTCTGAATTTCTTGCAGGGACCAGGAGGAGGTGATAAGCCAATAGGTGCTCCAACTGCTGCTGCTGCATCTCAACCAGTCGAGTAAGCCTTTGTTTCAGAGGTTTAAAACTTGTTGATTCTGTTCCGATATATTCAGATACTCATTTTTTGTTGTGTCGCTTGCAGGAGTTCGAAGAAATCCAAGAAGTAAAGCCCTCGCTGACTACTTTAACGATCTTTGCTTTGGCTGAATAGTTTTGTCGAAATTGTGTGTTCATTGGTTGTAACTGCACTATGTTACTTAATATATTAAATGTTGATGGAAAGAATTCTAGGATACGGGCATTCCTAGTGTCGGTTTGAATCAGGGATACTATATCATTTTTGATAGTTGATTCGTATAAATCAATCGAAGCTATTGGTTTTAGTTTAGGTTTGATGGTTGCTGTAATTTTAAGAAATCATCGCAACTTAGTAGAGCAAAGAGGAAGCAATGCACGAAACAAGGCATTGATCTCAATACATAGAGATCTGGGCCAGATGATTGAAACGAAGATAGCAAAAAACTCTACTTGAACATTTTCGGAAAGGAGGACATTAATGTGTAGCATTTGTAAGGCTATCTTTCTCCTAGCCGGTAAAAATTAATCCCCAAATCTGCTCTTGGAAATATGTAATAGAAAGTCAAAAGGCAATCTACGATTAAACAAGGTCTGAACGTTGGATAAGCATTCCCCTTCATATTAATTGTCGGTTGCGGTGCTGTTGGTGATATTTTCTTCTCTTCGTTGGCATATCAATTTTTGTTGATGGCCTAGCTCGATTGAAAATTGTCCTTCCAAGTTCCAATTTTTCATGGGATTTCTGCTAGCTAAATTAGCTTCCAAAAGTATTTAGAATGTGATTTCCGTAGGAAATTTTGCATCATAATTTCGGAATCCGCTTCCCTCCTGTTTTAGACCGAAATCCTGAACCTGAGTAGCTCCTTTTAGACCGGTTATATTCACTAGTGCCATGGGCAGTTTATAAACTTAGGCATTGCAGAAGAATGGTCCACTAATCACGAATCAACTACATTACATGACAAAGATATGCCCAACGTAATGGTTCTACTAGCACTTGTATCCATGTCTGACATTGTGATTATTGTATTGTGACTTTCAAGTTACAAATCAGGAACTAGAAAACAATTCATCATCTTCAAAAGCTTGAAATCTGCTTCCACGGCTTTATAACTAAAGACTTTGGTAACGATGACGGGGAGTAATTCCGTCATTGAAACCAAACGTAGGTTTGTGTTCGATGAAGTCTGCACTGGCATGGTTTGCTCGCCCTTTTATTGCAGCTTGGCGCAAAGAAGATTTATCAGGATGATCACAAAGGCCGAGCTTCACAATGAAAGTTGCCACAGTACCCTTGTCAAGGCCTTCACTTTCGATCCAAATATAACCTCCCATGAGCGTTACGAACCTGGTGCAGTAATTCACGTGGAATGAAAATGCAATAGACAAAAGGAAGGAGCTGGTGTCATAAACAAGTAGTTACAATTATTTTGTTGCTGTACTGCGAGCAATATACAACGTAAAGTTGCAGCACGCCAAAGTTAATATGGTAGTTTCTACAGTACGTAACTAGGTTGAGATTTTTTACGTTTTTTTTTAAAAAAAAAGTAGAGGAAACTATTGAATAGAAAAGATAGTGATTACGAAATGTTTCCAGCCACGTTCAAATGTCAGTAGACTCTAAATGCAAGCATTAAAGTTGTCTTATGCATGTTCCGAGATCTACCGTTTACAAATGGCAAGTCCAACACCTGCGCCCCCATTAGCTCGACTGGATTCACTTCGAGGCTGAGCAAATTTAGTGAAAAGCACGGGGATATCTTGTGGAAGAATACCACAGCCAGAATCCTTAACCTGCAGAAGTCTATTTGTTCAACGACTTTTAAATAGCTCAAATTTCAAACAAATTCCAGGCCGAAAAAGCAATGCGGGCAGTTAAATGGTGACCTGTAACAAAAACTTAGGCATTTATGCTGGCAGCAAGACCATATAGGCTAACCATCAAAATAGATGATGATTAGCAAAGAGTAGAACAAAATTGTCGAGAACATTTTCTTAGTCTTATCATATGAAAAGAGATGCCTTTAACCGCTAAAGATCAACCAGGATTGCAACAGATTAATCAACCTGAACTCGTAAGAAGAAGTGGCCATCACTGGCAATCGGGTAAAATTCAGGAGGCCTCCAGTCCCTTAATGATTCTGGTTTTGCAACAGATGCTATAATAGAAACATAACCCTCCTTTGAGAATTTAACTGCATTGCCAACAACATTCAAAATAATTTGCATAAGCCGTTTCTCATCACCAACAGCTAGCGGAGGCAAATCAGAGGCCAGAATCAAGTTCATAGATAGTTTCTTTACACATGCAATAGGCTGTATCAAATTGGCAACCTACATTGACAGAGTGAAAGACAAAAAGGCTCAAACAATTGCTGGGAAGCCACAAGTTTATATCAAAATCAGTTGGAAAAGAAGAAATTCAACTGGAAAACATTCAAATACGTATTACATACCTCTTTAAACATGCAATGAAGATTGAACCTTCCAATGTCCAACTCAAGGCTGCCATCTTCAAGCTGCGAAAGATCTAGCACATCATTGGTAAGTGTTGCTAAGAGGTTGCTACTCTTTAAAACTGTCTCAATCATAGCTCTTTGTTCCGGAGTTAGTTCAGTCTCTAGCATAAGAGAAGACAATGCAATGATTGCATGCATTGGTGTCCTCATCTCATGGTTCATGACAGAGAGAAAGTCATTGCGAGCATGAATTGCCGTTTCTGCCTCTTTACGAGCTGAGTCCAAAGCAATATTCTGCTTCCGGAGCTGTTCATGTGCTCGCATAGATTCTTCCAGAATTGCAGCATGTGAAAGAGCAACTGCCACCTGTTTGAAGAGAGAAAAAATCAGTTTCACCAATAAGCATGTTCTAAGTAGAATTCCTAGGAACTAATCATAGCATCAATTGGGAACTTATAACCACAATCTTTAGTTCTTATGTTTTAAATAGGTTCCTACAACTTGATGAAATTAATATAAGAATGCATACAGGTCTATGATCTTATATATTTGCTTGCAGGCAAGGAATTGAGCATAAAGGTTAAGTGAATAGGAAATGGAAAACGATTCAAACAATCTGGAAGGTAAATGTACCTGGTCCGCAACAACTGTAACAAGTTCTAACTCATGGTCACGCCATTTTCTACCACTATCTGCAGGAAGGATCAGAACCATGACAGAATAGCTTTTTGCAGAAAGGTCAGGCCAATCATTAATTTGAAAATTTGATAAATGTAAAAGAGGTACACGGACAGCAACAACTTCTGGTAGCACATATCGACTTACAAGAGGCCTGATCCTAGCCAGTGGACAATTATATGGTATGCGCAATGCTCGTGCACTATTAAAGACTTCAGTTACTATGGGAAGGTTTATTGGCACGGTAGACCCATATTGTGCTCGGTAGTTCAACATATGTGAAAGTTGTAGAGTCATGCCAGACCGTGATGGCATCCACAAAGCACATTCCTCCAGGCCTAAGGTCCTACCCAATTCAACAAGAGTGGTTTCTAGGATAGTATTTTTGTCAAGAGTGCTTCTAATCTCATGGGTCAACATTCTGACATGTCTTCCTGTCTCTTCTTGTGTAAGAATAAGCCCCATTTCCTTGTCAAGTTCTTCAGCCTTGTTCTTGAGAAACATTTCCCGAGTTTTAACACTCAACAAATCAGGAATAATGTAAACAAGCGTTAATGCAGTGAAACAAGACACGAAAGCACAAGAAATCTTTGCAATAGCCATAACCACAGCAACTGCTTTAGAATGCATGTAGAGTGTCCACAAATTTATGAAGTGGGTTGCTCCACAAAGAACAATAAAAGCACCAAACTGCATGAGCACCCCTCTGTATGGGAAGAAGGCCGATTTTTGCACAAAGTAGATAATCTCAATAGGAATAGAAAAGTATGCAAACGCAATTAAAACGTCCGAGATATACTGATATTTCACAAGAAGTTCATCATGGGGCCACATGTCAATGCAATCACAGGACTCCATCATTCCCATGGTTGCTTGCGGAGGTAAATCTGAAAGCATTTGAAGATGTATCACACACTAGGTATCAATTTGACAGAGGAAAGAAAACTGAGAATAACCAATATTAAAACAAATTGTTGATTATGGAAGAAATAAAATTTTCATTCTCTGATCTGGCAGAAAAAGAAAAATATTAATCCTAGGATTTCAATTCCAGTTGTGATTTTCATTACTTTAAATACGCAGGCCAACCATGTATCCACTCATTAGCAACGTACTTTCTACTCATTGTAACATATCAGGGAAGGAACTAACTTAACGTATATATGTAAAACATGCATGAATGGGCAAATATAAACAGAAAAAGAATCAAGGCAAGATTTTTCAAGCATGTTTCTTTAATTCGTAGTGGTAAAAACCGAACGTCAAACAAAGAGAACAACTTCATTATAAAAAAAGAAAATGTAAACTTACCGGATAACAATATATGAAAATTTTATAAAGGAAACAATTAGGAGGGGTTGAGTTATAAGAGCTTAGCTAACCTACTGTTAAGTGATCGTTTCACCACAAAAGCTTAAACTGTTGTGTGAGGCCAATTTAATTAGTTTTATATATTCACTAACACACTCCCTCAAGTGAAAGTTCTTTGGACTTGAAACTTGCACATGCGGGTGGTAGGATTTGAACTGATGGCCACTTGATTACAGAGGCTCTAGTACCACTTTGCTACTCAAAACTCGAGTTGAAGATAGGGCCTTATCAAATTACTTAAGCAAACCACCACGCTCTGCTTGCACAGCCCATGCTGACACAAGTGGTGTTCCATTCCCACATTGATTGATCTAGGATTCGAACCTGCGACGTGGGGTTGACTCAGGAGTTACCTGGTAGCTCTGATACCATGTTAAGCGATCGTTTCACTACAAAAACTTAAGCTGTTGTGTGAGACTAACTTAATTGGTTTTATACATTCACTAACATACCCCTTCAAGTAAAAGCCCTTTAGGCTTGAAATGTGTACATGCGGGTGGTAGGATTTGAACTCATGATCACTTAGTCACAGAAGCTCTGATACCATGTTAAACGACCGTTTCACCACAAAAGCTTAAGCTGTTGTATAAGTCCAACTTAATTGGTTTTATATATTTACTAACACCTACAGCTGCAAATGAATGATTGTTATGATGAAAGCTAATCATGGTCAAAACAGAATTACAGTCAAAACTCAAACCAAATAATATTTTCCTCTCCTTAGTTACCAAGACAACAAATTAACACAAACAAGGCCTGTTAAAGAAAATCACAAGCAACAGTATGACCGAACCAGTAGCACAAAACAAATGAGGGAACAAATTGTTACCAGAGGAAGGAAAGAAGAAATTGACGAGGAATAGGAGCGATCAGTTGCAGAGGTTTGAGATATGAATCGGAACTGTCCATCATTTCATATCCAAGGATCAAAGGGACACTAAATCATACTACAATGGAGAGCTGAGACGGAGAGAGGGGGCTGACAAACGAGTAAAGTGGAACAGAGGGAGAGTGCTAGCGCAAAAGTCATAAAAAAGCGTCACGGACAAGGAGGAGATATTGGCACGTGGGATCGGATGGCCAACGTGGAATGGATTGTCTTTTGACCATTTTCACCATTTGTTACATATATCAATTATAAAACAAGTGTTGAATATAAACAAAAACAGTTTATTTAACAATGTATTAGATGTGTACGGATTCAGAAAAACGAAAGTAATAAGTTTGGTATTATATGACTTTTCAAACTATGGAATGGGAAATTACATATCTGTCCTACGTGAGTAAATCTTGACATATCATTATAACTAATATTTATATATTTACCAAAATGTTCAAATTCTAAGCTTTATTGAAAACAAAAACAACTCGGTTTAAGTTATTATCAACTTGATGTTGTTTAAATTGAATAACATAAACTTAGCTTGAATTTAGTTAAAACTCATCTTTTCATATATTACATATAGAATTGGAAGATGAAGATGGAAGATGGAAGATGGACCAGATCCTCTTCCTTTCCCGTCCATTACCATTGCATAATTAAACAAAAGAAGTAAAAGGGACATAGTTTGACTCTTTTTTTCTTAGACAATAATGTAAGACAAGTAGGTTGCGGAACCTGTGCCACTTGGTGCAATTGAGATAAGTAGAAAATATGAGGTTCAATGTTTCAGGTTTAGACAATGGGTAGTGGATCCAAGGATGGGGACCTTTGATGGTTTCTTTTTTATTTGGGTGAAGGGTGATATGGTCAATTTGAAGCCTAAAATGGCGACTTGGTGGAAAGGGCAGCTTTCAAACTTTATCCATGGTAGCTAGCTTCTCATAAGATACATGGAATGAGGTCGAGTCGTTGCAACTAAGAGAGGGCCCTTTCACATGTACGTCTCCATAACTTTTTGCATTTTCAAAAGGAAAACATCTCAAAGCATCCAAAACCAAAAGGGTCCACCAAGGCAACTGTCCAACTCTGTGTATGTAAGTTCTGTAGATGAATTATGGTGAGGTAAGGTTGATGGGGGCAACTTCAGGAGAAGAGTATGGACATGATCTAAAAAAACACATGTAAAGACATCCTGTGTATGGACTTTCCTGTCATGTCACAAAATTCAGCGGGAGAGATGAGCATTGGGAAAACACAACTTAAATAGAGGAGCTGTTTCATTCCGGAGGCTTCGATTGATCACCAGGCTAGCTAGTTCAATCCCTTGCCAGCTGTTTGGTTACACCTCGAAGTAAAGTTATTACTATTTCCATCGGCATGAATTTCTTTCCAACTGCATAACCAAAGGACTAGACAAGCGCATTGCTGCAGCTGCTGCAACCGCACAAACCTAAGCGCCTTAAGAATCTTCGGCCATTCCTCTGCTTCTACCTCCAATTTTGGTTGTGAGGTAGAATCTGTGGGAACATTTTGCAGCAAAGAAGCAATCATGGTGTAAACAGTTTGCGACTCGAGAGTCAAGAGGGTTCAACTTGCACAACATTAATGCATTCAGATAACTTCACCACATGGTTAATGAATTTTATATGAAGAATGCTCGCATCAAATATGATTTCTTAAATGTAATCATATTTGTACAGTACAGTAAATTCCTTGACCATGGATATAGAAGAGAAAAAAAATGTGCCTTTAAAAGTGATAGTAAGAGGAGATTAGACAATTTGTGAAAAGCTAAAGTCAAGCATAAAAAAAAGGAACAAGCTTCACATAACGTAATTGGCAGTACTGAGTCAATCTTTCATCGAATTTATATATTGGAGTTTATATTAATGACTATGAAAAAATTCTGGCATAAGACCAAAAAGGAAGGGCTCTCAGGCTTTTGGCCCTTTAAGATCTTCTCTCGAAATGTAAAAGGCATTAATTGCCCTAAAAAATAATAGGCAATCCATGATTATCTAAATTGCCTACTAACTCTGATGTTATACCTTAGCATCCCTATCACAACCTCTAGACTCACTTATAAGAATCATTTACTTGATTCCATCTCTAAAAGAATTGGAAGTTATAAAAGCAAATTCTTATCATATGTAAAGAGATGCATACCTATTTCTTTTGTGCCTAATAATCTTCCCATTTATTGGATTTATCATCTCTGCCCCCTACAAAACATCATAAAAACAATTGAGAGAATTCTAATTAATTTTCTTTGATTAGGTGGAAAAAGTAGCATTAGTTCAACTAAGGTAGGCTGGAAAAAGTTATGTTTCAGTGTTAAACTCATCTTTGTTTTACATACTAAGAGTTTAAGAACAAAATTAGCATCATGTTGTCTAAGAAACGTACATAACATGTGTTTTAATTAGTTAAATTTTGTTGTTTTAAGATGCTATTTCTTTTTAGAACTTATCTAGTTTTGGAGTTTTATATTTATAATAGACTTTCTTATGATTGTAATTGACAAATTATCATTATTATTCTTGAAACAAGAATCTTGGAGATAATTGTTTCAAACTTTTTGTAACACATATTTTAAATTCTCTAAAACTTACGATCTTATATCTTTTTCTAGCGGTGATCAAATCATATAATCATATCACTATCATCAATCTCTTATTTTCTAGAATATGATGATTCATATATGTCTTTCTCATTGTGTTTTTATGGTTGCATTCTTGAATCCACCTATTTAGATAAAACGATCCTTGGTCATGTCACTACAACAAAAACAACATTTGACTACGAAAAAGTATGTCACTAAATGTCTAAAAATTATCTCTAATAGTCATTAGTGACGATTTATATTCGTTGCCAAAAACATCGCCAAATCTCCGTAGCTGAAAACTATATGCGATGTTTTTCACTAATCGTCGCTAATAGTTTTTACCTACGCCTTATTTTAGTAGCGAAAAACTATTAGCGACGTTTTCCTAAAACGTTGCCAATACATTTTAGCTACGTTTAAGTTTCGTAGCTAAAAATTTTTAGCTACTTTTCCAATAACGCTGCTAAAAAGTTTCAGCTAAGTTTTTTGAAAATGTAGCGAAATGTTTTTAGCTACGTTTTATAAAATATGGTCAAATTTTTAATATACATTTTAACAAAATGTTATATCATATTAA
>JAOQMS010000004.1:6904382-6922891 GCA_027563885.1 Erythroxylum longipes | reverse complement strand
CAAGAATTAGGAGTCAAAAAGTATAGTAAAGGCCATGAAAGTGTTACCAATTTAGATAATAAACTTGGGCTCAATCAAGCACACTCATTAGGTTATCAACTCTTGATTTGTAAACATCTTATATATATATATAACCCAACTTCGCCTCTATCTATGTTGAGCTTGGGTTTGCCCAACACATCAAGTCTTCCAATTAGGATCAATCCATTAATCCAAAATTCTAATTTCCATGGTTTGAACATATTCGTGTAGAGCGGGCTTGGGTTTGCTCAATAACCAAACTCTAAAAGAATTCTAGTTCTTGCCATATCAATAGAAGGCGTAAGTCCTAATATTTTGATTGAGGGATTTGTTCTTTGGTCTCATCAATAATTGGATGTTATTGTATATATATCACATTTATATATATTCAGATTATGGAAAACTTAATTAAATTGAGTCTATGTCTATAACCACCTTTAAAATGCATCTAATGCATGTATTGCACAAAGGAGGTTTAATTGAGGTTGTGACTTAGACTATTCATCAAAAGTTCATGATTCGATTCAACTCTTGAATGGAATCAGGTACTAAAGTTAGTCTCGGCTAATTCGAATTGTGAATGTGATTCGATTAGGAACCCTAAAATTCAATTATTTCTTATTTCCAAATTAAACACTTTAATTCTAGTATATATGCCTTTTTCTAGTCACACTAAAAATGCTATGCTCTATTTGGATTAATTCTAAATTAATCCCTAGGGTTTCTAAAATTCTCGTACATCAATTAGTCATCTATAATATCCCTAAGTCATCTTAAATTTATCAAAACAATTTCGGCACAAGCCAAAAATATCTTGGCGACCAAAATCATCAAGATAAATAAGTTAACCTATTAGACACTAAAAGGACCGATTCGATGTTCAAAACATTTCCAGAACCCTGATTTCAAGCACTTGTACTAAGCATGCTACGACCATCAAAATAATACATTTCTTATCTCATTAAAACTTTATTAAGGTCTTATAACCAAAACACATACACTATAAGTCATTAATTAAGTAAACTCCATTAGCTTTCAAAAAGCTGACCAATGTTGACTTTGACTTGATTTATTAATTGAATCAAATTTAATTAATTCAGAAAAATTCCAGAGTCTTATACACATTCTAAATGCACCTAATAAAAAATTCTAGAAACTAATTCCTAGGAATTATTTATTAACTAAGTTTAATTAGCTTGCATATCACATGTCTATGACACTTGTCATATTACTTCTAACACTAGTAATACCCTAAATCAACATGCATAAGATAATCACTTTAACAACAAGTGTCATGCTTCTCATACATGTGGCAACATCTAATCTTGCATGTGCATGCATAAAATTCATAAAAATTTTTTTTATAAAAATTAATATTGAATTTACAAGATGTATGTTCATCAAATTTCCAGAATTTCTCACATCTTCATACATGCATTAGGCTGAAACTAAATTTGTAATAAAATAGAAAATGACATTTAATTGTATCTTACTTTGACAAAAACATAACATAACAACTTATAAACATTTATGTGAACGAAAATCAGAAAAATTTTTCTAGAATTATTATGAACTTTTCAAAATTAGTACATGCTTTTAGTTTTCCAGAAATTCCTAGAAACCAACATATGAATAGACTAGATATTAATTCAAAATAAAATAGCAAATGACATTCAATTGCAATTTACTTTTGATAGAAACATGATATAATACCTTATAAACATTTATGTGAAAGAAAATCAGAAAAAGAAATTTTCTACAATTTATATGAATTGTTCTAAATCAACATCCATGTCAGTCACAACCGAACAAACACTTTGCACATGTTCAATACATCATCTAATACATGCATAAACTTGCTCTGATACCATTGTTGGACTAGTAATTAATTGACGAATGGATCAATTATGATGTGACATATGGACTAATTATTTAGAGACATATGTCAACTTAAGGAGTGGACTAATGGCAGCATATTAAGTAGATACATGGCTTACATGCCTTAAGACAAATGTTATGGTCAAATCAAGACACCTAGCATCTTAATGAAGCAAGTTTCTATAGCAGAGTTTCTGCTATTTCCTCCCCTGTTTCCTCCACCGAAATTGCATCCATCTTCTCTTTGAATTGTATTTTAAACCAACCTATTATTACTTTCATATTGCTGCTGACACTAGTTCATTTTCATCTTGAGTTTGAGATGAATTATGCATGAATGGAGGCCTAGTTTAATTTGAAGTTTTAAGCTGAAATTGGAAGCTTAAAATGTAAGTAGAAATCTAATTCTTATGGCACATTTAATAGAACGAGAAAGATGATTGAATTGGATTGAAATGTATATGGTGTTGGTGATGAAATGTGCTAGAATATATTGGATAAACTTAGAAGTTTTGATGCTTTTTCTTGGTATATGAAAACCATGGAGTATAGGGTATGATATGGATGAATTGGACTAGAATTTTATGTATAAAGAAGGTAAGTTTATGCTAAAGAAAGATGTTAACATAGTGTTCTTGAATTGGAGATATATGTGTATGTATATGAAGTGATTGTTTATAACAAAAATGAGCAAAGTTTAATGAACCTTAGTGTAAGGAAGATGAAGCAAGATGATCATGTAATAAAGTAGGTTTAAAAGGCTTGTAATCTAGAAAATTCAAGTGTTTGGTATGTATCTAAGTTTGATACATTCGTGTAGAATTGGGAGAAGTAATGTAGTGCACGATCGTGGCCTTTAGTACAAGATCGTGGCCTAGTTATTTGGGTTCTGTCATGATCGTGACATAGTCCCCATGATTGTGGCCTATTGCACAAGCTTTTATCATGATCGTGGGAAGGTTCATCACGATCATGGGCAAGGCTTTGAAGTGATAATTTTAGTTTTGTGTAATTGTTGAACCAATTAAGGATGGAGTACTTTATTAAGGTACATATGGACTTGATTGAGACTTAAAATGAACCTAAATTGTTGTTGAATAAGTTAGTTGAATGTTTGGTAAGTTGAAGTTATTAAATGATATTATAACTTAAGGAAGAGATTGTTTGATAACAATGTATTTAAGTTTGGAATGAAGGAGTATTAAAGGAGCAAAGATGTTCTTATGATATATGATTGGTTAAGAAATGAGAATAAGGACACATACCCGGGAAAGTCATTGAGCATGCATTGAACATGACATAAGTATTTATGAACATGATTGAATATGTATGTGATTAATCACCTTAGCAATGTGAATTATGTGTGTATTATATGATTTTAGATGCACAAGTAAAACGTCAGCACCGAGACATTGCCAGATCATCCAGGCAATAGCGTAATCTGAAGTGTACTGTGAATCAACCTAGATGATTCTCACTATCATTGATTTATTTTTGTTTAAATTTCAATTATTAAAATGTGATTGATATGATTGATAATTCTGGACATTAACTGTCCAAGGATTTTGATATTTGGGAATACATTAGGAGTGTTCTAATTGTATGTGAATATGAAAGAAATATGTGTTCTCAACAAAATTGTTGAATGCCGAACTTATGTCCGATGAATATGAAAAAAGACTGTGTCTGAAATAAATGAAGCTATTGAAAGTGTGATATGTGAATTCATACATTTCATTTCATGATATGTATAATCAGATAAAGGGGTTATGATCGGAGTGGCCAGTCTAAAAAGAGCTTAAGCTCAGAAATGTGCATAAATAGCCACAGGCTCAATGATTAAAGAGCCCGGTATCCATAATGGATTGAATTATTCTGCCATGTATATGTACATTTGATAGTATAATTGTCTGAGAAAGAGGATTGAATTATTCTAAAAAGATTTATTTGAAATGTGTGTGAAATTCATGAAGTACTTTTATGATGTGGTATACTACGAATTTGGTTCGTATATTTTGATGTTATGTTTTGATAGGAGTGAGCTCATCGATGATGGTTCGCTCACTAAGTTCACAAAACTCATCAAAATTGTAATGTTGATTTTCAGGTACAAAAGAGGAGACCTAGTTTCTAAGAAATTTTAGAAGAAGTCTTATACTTACATTTTGGACTCAAGAAATGGCTAAAAGGTTTGGTCAGTTGAGACTGAGGAGTTAGATAGAATGTTTTTTTTTTATTTTCTCATTCCATGTACAAAATGTTGTAAAGAGAAGTAAACTCTCATATGCTTTTGTTACAATGTATATAAGGATTATGGAGTGAAAAGTGACATTGTAAATTTGTGTTTGATAATGGAATAAGGAATTGATCTTTAATATATTTTTGGTTTATTTATGATGCCATATTAAGTGAATGTGATTGCTCTAACATGTCATGGTTATAGGATGTGTTCTTAAATGTCCTCTAAATGTTTGGGTATATACTCTATAGTAGTGGGGTGTTACATAGTCCAAATGATGTTAGTTCTTGTCCTAAGATCTCATTACTCTTACGTGTCATTGAAGACTCTCTTCATGACACATAACTGCTCTAGCTAGAGACTCCTGAGTAATGACCCGACAAGAGGCCGTGGGTATCATCTCCTTCTATCAGGAGTGGTGAATCCTTTATTGGCTACCCAATTACATTCGAATACCAATAGTTGTACCCAATCACCACCCTAAGAGCGACCTTGTCTTGAGGTAATAAGGAATGATGTCAAAGCACAGGATTAGTATCCAAGATATCCTTGAGTACCTTAAGTCTAAGGATATTTGTACCATTGCTATGATGAGATTAATCATTGACATTTGATAGGTCATCCATATGATAATCTCATAGCGGGTCATCTGATATGCTTAGTACTCCTATTAAGCATCCACATTTTAACTTTAAACATCTTATGCTTATAGTTTGTGAGATCCACTGCTTAATCAAATCAAGGAGTATAACATGGGCTAGTCTATCTGGATTAATAATGTCCTGTCTTATTAATCCTATGACTAGGGATTATTGAGATTCTTACATAATTGCACATGATACGAATCTCATTATCATGATCTCATCATGATTTCCTTCATGCTATGCTTGGTATCATGGACATCATTAATTTAATTTAAAATCGACATCAATTCATATATAAACGAATATTAAATTAATGAAAAATGCCTTTCGCTTTATTAATAAAAATAAAGTTTGTACAAATTTACTAAAGTTGATTGCCTTTAGAGTACTACTCTAACAAAAACATATGTTAGTAACTAATATTTTCTATTTGTTGTGACTAAACAGTTTATCGTCACACAATATTTTACTTATTGTGACAATGTTTTGTCAATAAATATTCAATTAATTAGTGTCTACTTCATATTGTCACAATAATTGAACTATAACTATGGTCGCTACTATTTGTAATTTAGTGACAATTTTTTGTGACTAACTATTTTTGTCATCACAAATGCGAGTCTTTTTAGTGATGATTTACATTTTTGTTACTAATATAATGGTAATTGTGGCAATTTAGTTTCTTTTACAATTAAATTTATTTTAATACTGTTAAAATTTGTTTTATCACTAAGTTTTGTCACTAAAAGCATATGAAATTTGGTTCCAAAATAATTTTGGTGGGAATTAATTGTAATTGTGACAGAACATATGTTGGTAACTAATATTTTCTATTTGTTGTAACAAAACATAGTTTGGTCACTAATATTTTTTCTTGTTGTGACAAAACAGTTTATCGTTATGCAATATTTACTTCTTGTGATGAAAACTTTTGTCAATAAATATTCAATTAATTAGTGTGTACTTAATATTGTCACGAGCACCAAACTATAACTATGGTCACTACTATTTGTATTTTAGTGCCAATGTTTTTGTGATTAAGTATTATTTCGTCAAAGATATGAGGTTTTTTGTGACAAAACAATTAATTGACACTATTGTTTAGATTAATTGTGATGATTTATTTTTGTGTCACTAATATAATGGGAATTGTGACAATTTAGTAGCTTCACAATTAAATTGTCACTATTAATATATTAATAGTGTCAAAATTTATTTTATCACTAAGTTTTGTTACTAAAAGCCTATATACTTGTTATGACGAAAACTTTTGTCAATAAAAATTCAATTAGTAAGTGTCTATTTAATATTGTCACAATAATCGAACTATCACCTTCCGCACTACTATTTGTAATTTTAGTGACAAAAAATTTTGTTATCACTTGATCAACTTTTTGTTACAAAAGTTATTGTAAATATAAACGTAACAAATTAATGATAAATATTTGTTGTTATAATAACATATTAAAATTAACCACTCTAAAGATAAATTTTGTCATTATTATAAAAATTTTAGAGACCAGAAACTACTTGTCATGATTTTTACTTTAATATGATTATTTGCAAAGAAAATTAAATATTTTCAAATAAAATATCCAAATTACATATACTGATGTGCCAAAAGTAATATTTTACATATCGATAGATATTTGGTATACATAACTTTGAAATTTCATCAAAAAAGATCAAAATAATTAAATGTTTAAATATAATAAAAATCTTGTTCCAAAATATTAAGCAAAACTCTTAACCTATTGAAAATTAAAAACAAATTTCTTGTTAATGCTCAATCATTGCCATCGTTGCCTTCCTCATCTTTACTTACTGAATTTGTTTCATCATCATCCATACAAGTACCTTCATCACAATCAATTTCATCATCTTCTCCAGCACTCATAGTATCAATATTTAACAAATTTCCTTCAACAGTTGCAGCATCTAGATTAGATCTATCCAAAGATATTGTATTAGTATCATCCTATAAAGTAGATTTGTGAAGTATCAAAATTTTCATTTTCTTGGCATTGTTCATCTCCTATATCATCATTAGGAAGATCATACAAATCGCGAGGTTTTCTCTTGACAACAACCTGCCAATTGAGCTCCTTAATATCTTTTACATAGTAAACTTGTTCAGCTTGAGAAGCTAAAACATATGGTTCATCAGTTTTTAACTTGCGTGTGACGTTTATGATAGGAAACCTGAGCTTTTCAACCTTATATCCACCTTTATGATACACATCCCACTAGTTAGCCTTAAATAAAATGATACTATTTCCCCTGATAATTTAATTGTATGCTATCTATCAAAACACCAAAATAATCGAAATTGCATGTATTCACATTGCCTTTTATAAAAATTCCACTGTTTTGTGATTTCAATTGCAAATCTCTATCCTTTGTGTTAAACCTCCAACCGTTGATGAGGAAGCTTTTATACCGATAAACTCACTTGTATGGCCTATAAGATAAATGCAATAACTGATCACTAACCATTTCACTTCCTTTACCATGCAATTCAGTGACCTATCATGAGTAATGAGCATTAAATATTTATATTATGTAAATTATAATTTATAAAAAGTTATAGGTGAAAATATATTTATAGTACTTACATATTTCTTAAACCACTGATGGAATTATTTTTATATCTTCTTTTTGCATTTCTAGGATCCTCTTTCTTGAGTTTTTCTCACATTAAAAATAAGTAAAATATTAGTAGTTACTTCAAGAATATATAAACCATAAAAAAAATTATGTAAAATGATTAATTTCAAAAGTTAAGAGAACTTACTCCACAAACTCTCTAATTTCTTCACAATTTTCTAGCATATACATTCTAGCATGAGCCCATTCAGATAAGCTCAACTCATCATATTTTTCCCGAGCAAAGGCCTACCAGCTTGTGACAAAACTTAAAACCCAGAATGAGAATGAGCATCATTTCCCTTATCATTTCTTCTAATATGATTCAACCTAGTTTCAGTTCCATGCAAATACCTTGAACAAAAATGCATGCATTCTCGCACAATATATGCCTCAACAATTGATCCTTTTGGATGTAAATTATTTTTCACATATGATTTAAGCCTACGAAAATATCGTTCTATAGGATAAATCCACTGATATTGTATTGGCCCAGCATGTAACACACAACTACCATAGAGTATATGCCCGAACATCGGGAGGACATTCAAGAACATACCCTATAAAAATAACATAAAGCAATCACATCAACTTATTATGGCATCATACAGAACATAAGTATTTACAAAGATCAAAACTCCTCATTTCATTCACAAAATGAAACTTACTTACATTGTCATTACATTTCATAATCCATGTTTATACATAACATTACATTTGGGAGTTTAAAGTTCTATACAAAAACTTCAATATGAAAGGAGAAGCTAAACAAAAGTATTCTATCTGGACTCCGTATGTATCAGCTGATCAGACCTTTGACCCATTCTTATTTCCAAAATTGACAGTACTAGACTTCTATTATATCACCTTAGAAGTTAGGTCGCCTTTGTACATGAAAATCAACGTTACAATTTTGATGAGTTTACGAACTCAGTGAGCAAACCATCATCGATGTGCTCACTCAAGTCAGAACACAAATATCATAAGTATAAACCAAATTCATAAGTGTATTTCCCTATTCAGTATATGTATCACATCATTCAATATTGAATACCATATCACAATATTCATCATATCTCAATAATACATCATGAACTACAAACATTTTATATAATCATTTCAGAATAATTCAATCATTTATCTCAATCATTCATATCATCAACACGTACATAAACATTGCATATCACTAAATCAACATAATTCAGTAATTCTTTGTAATCATTCACGTGATACATGTAAAAATATACATATATAAATGCAAATGCATATGTAATTCTACTTTCATTTTTACTTTGTTTTGACCGACAACCTATTTACTATCCCATACCTGTTGTGGGTACTAGGCTCATTTCATATTCTGTCTAATACCCATTGTGGATACTAGGCTCATTAATAACTGAGCTTGTGGCTTTTTGTGCACATTTCTGAGCTTTAAGATCTTTTTCACACTAGTCACTCAGGTCATAACTCCTTTATCTGATCATGCATAACAATGTGAAGGAATGCATCAATTCATATAATATGCTATGAAAAAATTTCATTCAATGTCAGTCATTTATGACATTCATCGGATATGATTCTGACATTCAACATTCAGTTGAGTATGCATTTTCCATATTCACACACAATTAGAAAGAACTCAATATAATCCCAAATATCAAACTCCTCGGACCATCAATGTCCAGAATTATCACAATCATATCGATAACAATTCAATATCTAAAAGTTAATCGAAAACAATTCAGTCATAGTGAGAAAACATCAAGGTTAACTCATAGTACGCTCTAGATAAGGTATTGCCTTGATTACCCAACAATGTTTGGATGCTGACGATCAATTTGTGCTTCTTTAGTCATGCAATACACATATATAGTTCACACATTACTAAGTTGATCAATCATATGAATATTCAATCATGCATATATATGTGTGTCATGTTTAATGCATACTCAATTGACCTTTCCAGGTATGTAACTATTCATAAATCTACCATTCAAACATCATATTTTGTATACTAGCATTTAGCTTGATTTACTCCAAATTCATCAACCATACTTTAAACTTATCCTTGAACATTTTCATGATGAAAAGTCTCTTATAACACACACACAATTGTTACTTTAAATCTGGAATTTCAGCAAGCTAGATCTATACGTTCACCAAACTTTTTCCAGCAATGTATATTTATACATTTACCCAATTCTCATTCATAAATACCCCATATTCTTCAATGCTCATTCACCCATACCTTATACACATTACTCATGTCCTTAGGATCATGTTTGCATTAAAATAACTCATTTATTCCTTAAACAAATCATAATTTCCAGATTTGAACTCAACCATATCAAAACAGTCCATTCTTTAGATTATGACATCAATTAACTACATAAACTTATCAATCTCTTTACCAATTAATCAAGCAACAATATAGGTTCATTACTAGCCTTAATCAAGTCCAAATGTGCTAATTTAGAGTGAAATTTCTCAGGTGGTTCAACATGTACACAAGGCTGAAATTAAAATTCCAGAATTTGTCATTAACATCGTTAATGTGTGTAACTTTACTACCTTCAATACTTCACGAATTTTACAAGCTTAGAGACGTCACTAACACCTGAAAATTTCCATATTTCATATCCTTTAAGGTTACTTCATTTCAGGTTAATTTAACTTCCATATTGGTTACACTAAGGCTTACAAAATTCTGCTCACTTATGTCATTAAAAGTCATTTTTTAAAAACATACTTTTTAGCTCTAATTTTTCAGATTAGAAAACACCTTAATAACATCTATCTTTAGCATGAATTCCTCATCAATTATACTTCAAATCCCAACTTAAATCATCCATACAATCGCCCATAATGTAAGGCCCCAAAGTACACCCTAGTTGAAATAAGACATGTTTATGAAAGTACATGTGTGATAGGAGTTAGAATTGTGCTATGATAAGAATATGAAAGATATATGACTTGAATTTTTAGTCAAGTGGATCATATTTAGTGTTTTGGAATGGATTAATACCATTAGAGAATTGAGGTATTTAAAAGTACAATTTGGACTAGGAAAATTATCAAGTGGCAAGTTAAGTTGGTACATGAAAATTAGAATGACTAAGCCTATGAATTAGTGACATTTGGTATAGTTTATGCATTGACATTTGGCAGCATAATAAGAGGAAATGTGGCCTAATTGAAGTGTTACAAATGACAACTTAAATGGTTGCCAAATGGGCTTCATGCCTTGGTGTTAAGTGGCATGTTAAGCTAGTGAAACCTAGCTGGTGATGAAGCAAGTTTCTGCTGGAGTAAGTCTAGCTTTGTCCATTATTCACCTTGCTTCCTTCTCCCCACCGAAACTCCCATTTTCTCTTTAACTTTTGGAATTTTTGCTGGACTTTGGATTGTCATCACTTGAATTTTGGTTAGCTACTGAATCTAGGAAAAGGTTCTACTAATTTTTTGTACTATTGTTATGTTAATGCTGAAATATGCACATTAAACCTAGATATGTGCTGATTCCTTGGAAGGATTGGTTTGGCTTGATCTTTACATTTGTTTTTTTTAAAGTTCAAAGAGGTAAGGGAGTACTAAACTTTTTATCATGATAGAACCTATATTGTTTGACGTTTGAAGTTGATAAAATGTGTACGAAATTAATGAAGAATTGTGGTTAGAAACTTGATACACGCTGGATACTCATTAGAGGGAGTGGTTCCACTGAATAGGCATTGGTATTTTAGCCATATATTGACCTATAAGCATCTAAATGGGAAAATTTTAAATTCAGATTAAATTAGATACATATATATACAACTTTCATGAAGGAATAGAATTTGATTTCTGTCACTAAAGGTTTTGAAAATTGGCTTGAAGTTAAGTTCTGCTTGTTATTCATGATTGAGAATAGTCTGTAGTATTTTGGGTATAACTCTTGGAATAATGAACCAAATTGAATTAACTTTGTTTCTTTTGAAACTTAATACTATAGAAACATTTTTTAGAAGAACATATTGTCTAAAAAAAGGTCAGTTTCTAGGTCAGAATAGTCATACAAAACTGATCCAAAAACTTGTCATGTGAAAACAATTGTTTGAAGGTTTCGGGTCACTTATCCCACAATTGTGGGAAATGATTAGGGAGGTGAAAAAAGGGGTTTTTGTGCAATTGATGAACTATATAAGGTTCAGTTAATTTATTTGGTATAATAGAACTTAAATGGACTTTTTAAAGGTGGGTTTGAAATTAAATTATTATTCGATGTAATTGAGTAATAATTAGTTTAATTATGAATTATTAATGGAGATGATAATATAAAGGATGTATGGTTTAATAACACTGAATACAATGTTGAATTGCTTGGTGTGATCATGAATGAATGAGTTTCAAAGGCTTACGTATTATGAATTGGATATGGATGTTTGTGAATTAGGAATTTTTACGATAATATTGTGATAATTTCAGACCATCAGTTGTTCGAGGAGTTTGATAGTTGGGGTTGTATTGGAAGTGCTTTCTAATTGTGTGCATATACATAATGTGTGATGACTCAACACTTCGATTGATGCATAATCAAATGTGAATGAATAAGTTCATTTGGAGCAAAATATAATAAAGATATGTTGTACGTCATCTTTTGCATAAAATTCTGAAATCTGAAATGATTTGTTTTAAAACTGCTGAGTCCTAGTCGTGGGTAAATAGGCATGCCTAGAAGGTTTAGCAACTGCTTCTGTGATTAGACATTAGGTGTCTTTTATGATCAGACACTTCAGTGTCTTCTAATTCCAGACACTTTTGTGTCTTTTGTTTCAAAGACCTAAGTCTCTTCTGTTTTAAATACAATTATAATATCTTCAGTTCTGGTCCCGTTACCCACTTTTGTAAAAAGGATTAGCTGGCTAACTTGTTTTGTATTTTATTATTTGCTCAACTTTGATATAATCAAGCTCTATTCTGAAACAACTAAGCTCTGTTCCGATATAAACAAATTCTGTTTTGATATAAACAAGTTTTATTTTGATACTTTAAAATTTTGTTTTTATATTATGTTATTATATTATAATACTTATGAGTTTGACCTGAAGCAGATATATTCTACTCTAATATGATTTATTCTGATATGAGATGCATATTGCTTGAAATGTGATATGATTTGTATGTATGAATATCATATGACTGTTAGAGACAGTTGCCATTAAGTATCCTGTTTACTTGTTCCCCACTAAGTTATATGCTTAGCACGATGGATTTGCCTTGTGTAAGTTTAGATAGAAGGGTATAAAGACCGGGACAAAGATAACCACAGTGGCCAATGAAGACTGTATTTTGTTCTGAATAATGTTCAGTTTGTTGTTGTTACTGACTTGTACTCAATATAATGAGATAGTTTTTTTTTTTTGCATATATGGTTTGTAATATTTGTAATTTGTAAATAGCAGGAAATTTGGACTTCAAGGTATGTAACATGTTTTGTGATATGTCATTACATTATGTATAGTATGTTTAAAACATAATGAAATGTAATGTAATGTATGATGCTTGGAATTGTTGGTATGATATGTTTTGGGTGCTGTTATATGTGGTATCTGTATATCCTCCCAGGGGTATGTGGGTGTTACACATAAACTACTAGTTTTGTACATGCAAAAACATAATAGAAAAGTACCCATTCATTCTCCATTTTCTAGCACATCTTCAACATCAACATCATATACAATCTATCTCAATTCAATCATCATCATCTTTCTATTATAACATGCCATAAAGATCAATAATTTTCTTACTTGTTTAGCTCAAGTTCCACCTCAATTCATCAAATTAACCAAGCCTTCCATGCATGCAAAATCATCACAAATTCAAGGTGGAAGTAAAATGATTTCAAAAATGCAAAATGATGATAGTAGATTATAGCTATCTTTGAGTAGATTTTTATGTGGATCTTAAGGTGACTATGAATTGAATCAAAATTCAGAAGTTGTGAGAGTGTGTGAGTGTTTCAATGGTGAAAGTAATGGAAAGGAGAAGAATGAACACAACAGAAACTACTCTTGCAGTAGCTTAACTCATCAAATGCTAGATGTCTCATGTTATAATAACATATGTCATTAAGCATGTAAGTCACTTATCCCCTCCATAAGCTGCCAAATGTCAGCCAGTTACTAGTCCATTTGCCACTCATTCATTGCTACCATTTGTTAATTAATTACCTATGCCAAATGTCATTCATTTATCTATGCCAAATGTCACTCAATTTATAGGCTTAGTCATCCTAATTTTTTATGTATCAAAAGCCAAAAAAGAAAATTTCATTCACTATCATTCATGTAATCCTAGTTTTTTCCCACTTCAAGAACACTACACTAGAACCTTTCTTTAGCATTAATTCACCTTCATTGTACTTCAAAATTCAATCTCATTCATGTATAAAGCAACCTATAACCTATGGTTTTTATACATCAAGAACAAGTCATAAAAGTATCCAATTCATGCATCCTTTTTTCCAATTGTAACAATTAATTCTAAATTTACTACTTGTAACCAATCAAAAAAAAATTCAAGACATGAACAATACACAATTCACATCATGATCATTTTCAACCTTTTATACCCTGGAATATGTCAATTGATACTATCTTTGCAATGTGTACAAAATCATAATTCAAGTGTGTATGCTAATGATATGCATGTGAATGAAATGCGTTTCATGAATGCTAAAATGATATGACTTATATGTAGTGATCTAAGGCTCTAACCCTTAGTATAGAAAACAGAATATTACATATAAAGTTTAGCCTCACTCACAAGATGAATGGTTAAATGGACCTTTACGTCAAAAAATGATGGAGAAAATATTTTCTCTAATTTACAAAGTTTAAAAGGAATTGATCTTTTGAAGTCTCTCTAAATCATCAAAATGCAAAACTTTACCATATAACTCTCTTAAACAAGTCACAACTCAAGTAATGCTTCGCACACCTTTTTACCCAGCAACCCACGTATAGCTAAAGGGAGATATCGATGAAGAAATACTTGACAATCATGACATTTCATTCCAAAAACTTTGCATTAAGTAAGACTCACACTTCGAGAAATATTGGAAGAATAGCCATTTAGAACTTTTAAATCAATTAAGAACTGACAAAATGCCTGTTTTTCCAGCTTTATACAGTTTATACATACAGGGCGAAGCGCATACCTGCCATCACTTATGGGAGTTGCATAAAGCTCAGGACGTATATCCATAGATTCTAAATCAAAACAAGTATCTATAGTATCCTTTGTTTTCCACTCAATGTTCAACAAAGTCTCAATTATGTTATCATATACATTTTTCTCAATATGCATGACATCTAGATTATGTCGCAACTTAAGTGTTCTCCAATATAAGAGTTGAAAAAAACCCTTTTTTCTCTAATTTCTGAGCAATACAGCATCTCCATGTTTTCTTTTTCTTACAGTCTTTTCAAAATTCACCTGTTTAGTGAAAATAGTGGAAATAAGAAAAAAAGAATACAAATAAAATATACACATAATTTAAAATCAATCAAACTTCACCTGAGAAAATTGATTATTTTGTTCAACAACATCATCCCTTGATAATTGTTTCGATGTGCTTCAATTTTATTTGGTACCTCAAATGCTTTACCATTTTTCCTCCAAGAATGATTAGTTGGTAAGAAGCGATGATGACCAATATAGCATGTTTTACGTTGATTTTGAAGCCTGCGAGAAGATGTTTCAAGATTGCAAACAGTACATGCTAACTTACCTTTGGTGCTCGATCCTGATAAATTACTATAAGCTGGAAAATCATTTATGGTACATAAAAGCGCTACACATAACTAAAAATTACTCTCTGAAAATGCATCATATGTCTCTACACCTATCACCTAAAGGAATATCGACTCATCAATCAACGACTCTAAATATACATCAGTATCATTTCTAGGAGCTTTCAGACTAGGAATCAAAAGTGACATCGTGAAATAAGGATCTTTCATATAGATCCATAGTGGAAGGTTATAAGGAACTAACATAATTGGCTATACACTATAAGAAGTGTTCATATTCCTAAATGGGTTAAAACCATACTTGCTAAACCAAGTCTAACATTATGTGGATCTACTGCAAAAAAGGGGAGCACGGTATCTAAACTTTTCCAAGCTAGAGAAGCTACTAGATGTCCCATAAACTCATTATTACATGGTTTTTCCTGATGCCATCTCATATCTTTAGTAAAATTAGATGACATGTATAATCTTTTCAAGCAAGGAGTTAACGGAAAATATCGCAAGACTTTTTGGGCAATCTTTTTCTCACGGTCATGCTCATTAATGATATTCCCAATTTTCCCATTATTCTTCCATCTATATTCACCACATGTTAGACAAGATTGTGCATTCTCATATTTATTTTTGTAAAGTATGCAATCATTTACATAAGCATCTATCTTCTCATATGAAAGCCCTATTTCAAGAAACTTCTTACAATTAATATATGAGCTAGGAAATTTATTACCTTAGGAGACCATCTTTCATTATTTGAAGCATTCCATCAACTGTATTTGTACTAATCTCGTAAAGACATTTCCAATTCAATACTTCAACAATGAATGATAGTGTGGAAGATTGATTCCTCATAGCCAGAATATAACTATTTCTCCAGTTCTCTTAATAATCTATAAAACTTAGTAGCTTTCTTATTTGGACTGGTGGAGCCACCTCTGATAGGATCATCAGCTTCTTCATTTAGGTCAAAAGAACTATCCCACGTAAGATCACCTAACATATCACACATTCTATCACCATTTTCACTTTTATTACTCTTATTACAATCATTGTCGACATAAGAATAATATTGTAGAACCTCTCCATGATGGTACCACTGTTTGTAGTTTTTATTTATCCCATTTAACATTAAATGTTCATGAATTGATTAAATTGTCCTAAATAAATTATTGTTGCATTTTTTACAAGGACAACGAACTACTCTTTCTTCATCAAAATGTCTAAATGCAAAATCTAGAAATTCATTAACTCCTTTTTCATATTGTGGTAGTGCTCTATTAGAAATTTCCATCCAAGTTTTGTCAATCGTCATTGTCCTAAAATATAAATTAATTGAATGGGTTTAGCAAAATTTGACATAGAACTTGCTAGGATAAGGAACTTTATAAGCATTAATATTTTCCAAATAAAAATTGAGGCTTTACTAAGAAGAAATTAAAATAAACCCATGAATAAGCTAGGCTTGATTAGCCAAAAGACCCAAATGAGGAAAAAGAGAAAAGGCGATAGAGAGAGACAGAGAGAGAGATAGAGGGAAAACCTGATGAGCTTCAGCTTCAGCAGCAGAGGAGAGGAGATAACTTCATGTATATATGTGTCTACTTGTTCAATCTGCTTATGTGAGTACAAGGATTTGGGGTCTTACGAATGATGCTTAAGTGTCGACATTATTTTCACTTGTGCACAATCGACCTTTGACTTAAGCTTAATGGGTCTTGCCCTATTTGACAGAATTCACCATTACTTATGTCATTGTCTAAGCTATTGTCAGAAATGGTGCCTTTGTCGCAGTACACAGCTGATCATCAGAGGAGGTGAAATTCAATCGATTCCCCTAGTGGCAGGTTGATGTTTAGTGTTCTTCAGAATTGTAAATTTTGTTATCTTAGATGGTTAGATAAGGTAGGTTTAAAATCTAAAGAAGAATAAGAAGGGTAGTAAAATGAAGAAGAATAAGAAGAATGGGGTAGTAGCATTAAAAAAAATTAACAGCTACACCTGGGTTATATAAGAATGGACACATGTGTCTAATCTATTATAAAGGGAATGTACACAAAGTGTAGGGCCCCGTTACCATGGGGTACATACCGGAACACCCGGAGGACAATCCAGTAGATAACCTATGATAACAGTGCACTACGTTCAAACACAACATTCACTTATCATGACATCATCATTCTTTATTTTCTTATAAGACATCATAATGAAAAACACCATAAGTTAAAACCCAAATTTCTCCTTTCATTTCATAAAACCAAATATTTACATTGACAGTTTTCAAAATTATCCAAATATGAACATCATCATATCCTAATACAAAATACACTACATGAAAGAGGAAATACACAAAAAAATCTATCTAATCTTCCAATCTTAGCTGACCGACCTTTAAGTCATTTCTTCTTTTTCCTCTAAAGTACAAGACTATACTTCTTATATGGTCTCTCAGTAGATAAAGTCCTCCCTCAGTACTAAAATGTCAACGTGCAATTTTGGGAGAGTTTTACGAACTCAGATGAGGTAACCATCATCGATGGTTCACTCAATTCATGCAACACATCAATACACATGTAACATATAATTCACATGTTTGTGTTTTTGCATAAATTATCACATATCACATTCTCACTTATGATTAAGACAATTTTGCATTTCAATCAATCAAACATACATATTAAAATATATATGAAATGCTCATGTGACTCTTTTCTAATTATTACATTGTTGTGACCGAATGCCTAAACTGTCCCTTATCCATTGTGGATACTAGGCTCATTTATACTATCCCTTATCCGTTGAGGATACAGGACTTATTTTACATATTAAGCCTTTAGATCTTAATCACATTTGGAGCTTTAAGCTCATTTTCGGTGGCTACTCAAGTCACAATTCTCATTATCTGATCATGCATTTATGTACGGAATGCATCTCTCATAATCAATCATTCATGTCAAGAAGAATTTAGTTTGTCACATTCACATACAAGTAGCAGTTCAATATCACATTCATTCATTCATTAAAAGCCTCAGACCTTTATTGTCTGGAATCAACACAATCAAATCACATTCATTCGGTAATTCAAACACAATACAGAACAAACAATTAGTTGAGTGAAACAGTCTAGGTTACACACCGATTACTTATGAAGCTGTTCCGGCAATGTCTGGATGTTGACGTTCCAAATGGTCCTGTATGTCAAGTAATACATACACATATTGTTGGAGTTATGTAAATATAGTGCCCTAGAAAGCAAGTGTATTTACATGTAACTTTATCTTCTTCAGTTACAGT
>JAOQMS010000004.1:6871949-6889184 GCA_027563885.1 Erythroxylum longipes | reverse complement strand
AAATCATTCGTCGTAAACTTATCAATGAATTACATATTTTTAATCATCTTAAGGACCAAGGGCATTTTCGTCATTGGCATAGTTTTTTCGTTTTGTCCACTCCATCCAAACACATTCTGTTCTCGAGACGGAGACAGTTTTTTTTGTTCTGTCTACCATAACCAAACAACTCACTGTCTCCAGTTTTTGTTCCGTTCTGACTCCAAATTTCTGTTCCGTTCCGTCTCCAAAAACTAGAGACAGCAACCATACGGAAGGTTAGTGATCATTTTCTGTCAAGGAATCAACACGATTGATCCTGAGGTATTTCGGCTTTCAAGGTCTGAATGTGCCTGTGCTGCCTTAGACAGAGGGTATTCGTGATTTACTCGAACCTTCAATACACCTGAAGCAATCTTGGCACAAACATCCATGGAAGTTTCGAGCAGGTCTTCCCGAGTAGTGATGTACGGCATCAAAGATGGCCTTGTCAAGAACAAAGAGTTCGCCCCAAGTTCTGGCAATGGGACGGGATCCGGCGTACCAGATGACTGCCCGAAACTCACCATGTGTCCTCTTAAGTTTCAAGCAATCCAATGATCCCTGAAAAATTATTGCTTTTCCCAAGAGTGACAAGAAGTTTCAGAAGGCTTTGCTATAACCATTTTGATTGAAACCAACTGAGATGAATCAAAGCTGAAAGGTAGGACATGATATATATCAGATTCCCAAGCCTACTCAAATTAAGTGGTGCAGCAGCTAATCATAAAACGTAAGATGTCATGACAAGAACCTTAAAACACATCAAAATTCAATCATAAGTTGCTACAAAAGTGAATCCTAACAGAAACAGAGGATTCCATTACCTGAAATGTGTCCTTACCCACAGAATCATAGACAACATCGACTCCTTTTCCTGATGTTACCTCCTTGACACGGGCGACAAAATCCTCCCCTTTGTAGATTATTACGTGAAGACATCCATCTTCCTTGGCTTGTGCTGCCTTTTCCTTGGTCGAGACAGTTCCAATGACAGTGGCACCAAGGGCAGTCGCCCACTGACATAATAATGAACCCACTCCACCTGCTGCTGCATGAACAAGAACAGTGTGCCCAGGTTCAACCTGTAGTAGAAGGACAAACTTTTATGAGTAATGATTAATGTAGTATTGAAACTAAGTATTCCGCAACAGTGGGAAGTGAACTAACAAAAGCTTGCTTATAACATGCCTTAAAGCAACGATGCAGTTACATCTGAGCAGTCATGCCTTTACTTAGGACAGAAGCTCCAACAATAGGATCAATGGAAGGAGGAACAGGAACAACTTTATCAGCAGGAAAGATCTGATCTTCAGCATATGAACCCATAAGACTACCAGCATAAGCAACAATATCTCCAACTTTTACATCAGAGAGTCCAGGACCCACAGCCACCACTTCTCCAACAGCCTCCACACCTGAAACAAGAAATAATTCTCAATATCTCAAGTTAAGAGAAGTTTTTAGAGGATATGGAACCGATATAACAGGAAAGGCGAAAAGAAAAAGTTTGGGAGGAATATTGCATCTTCTACTAGTTTATCACAAAAATCATTCAAGTTATTAACATAAGTGTAACCCGGTATAAGAAAGAGACTAACTACAAAGACATCATTCGTTGCTGGAATGGAATTCCGCTGAACTCAACCATAACAGAGAAGAAGAGGACCTGGAGTGAAGGGTACAGAAGGAGCCTTGTAAACTCCTTTGCGAAAGTACACATCGATAAAGTTAAGCCCAATAGCCTTGTTTTTCACACGTATCTCACCTTCCCCTGGTGCCGCTACCTCGACGTCCTCCCACTTCAGCACCTATTATTGAGATAATTTACAGTATGGGCATAATCAGAACAAACAGAATAATTCCAAAAGCTATTGCACCCAAGAAAGAGCTTATCAGAACACTCTAAACGAAGGGGATCAGATGTGTAAACATGAATACCAAAAGTAAAGAATATTAAAGAAAATGATCTCATGGGTTTTGCCTCACTTGGTAGTTCAAGTTTATGGAGAAAGCTGTAAACTTTACTCCCACAATGACCGAATCACTAGAATTGAAGGCATACATTATGAGCATAAACAGAAGAACCACAAACCTGACGAGAATAATAGTTTTAAAAGTTATTACAGTCAAGAAAGAGCTAGTGAAAACACTCTAAACGAAGGAGACCAGACCTCTAAACATCAAAAACAATTAAAGAATCCTAAAACTAATTGACCTCATGGGTCTTGCCTCACTAGATAGTTCAAGCTTAGGGATTAGGTCCTGACTTTCAATAACACTTGGCATAGCCCAAAACACCTTCCTATAGAGAAAGCTGTAAACTTTAGTCCTAACAATGTCTGCATCACTAAAATTGAAGGGTTCCTCGTACAAATAATTGAATTTTGGAATTGAGAGGGTAAAGAGCCATGAAAAGGCAAGACATTATCGAACCCTTGAAGAAGCTCAGAAATTAAACTAATTCCAACTGTACTACAGTGACAAAAATGAAAAAGATCGAACCAAATAAAAGCATGGAAGGAGAGAAAGAGAGAAACCTCAGGGCCACCAAGCTCATGAACCCTAATAGCTTTCACCATTTTGCTACTGGGTTTTGCAGCTGATACTGTAACAAGCTCTCTTGCAACCAACCTTTCTTGTTTTAATATCGTAATGAGGCTGTGCTTGTTGTTTACCAATTTTCCAAGGAAACTCGTCCACCTTGGACAAGGGTGATGTTAGGAGAGGCAACAACAGTGAGCTAATGCTTTGTAGTTACTTGTGTCTTAATCAACCCATTAAGGATTCTTTTTCTTTGTGGCTTGGTTCGTTTTCTTGGAGAAGATATTTGGTGGCTTCAATCTAAAAATTTTAAACCGATTAATTTTTTGGTTCAATTTATACTATTTCAGTTCAATTTATTTTAATAATTTTTATTGTTAAAAACTTAATTTAAACTTCTATTCTATTGATTTATTTTTTAGTTGGATTTTTAAAACATTGTTCCAAACCTTATGAAACTATAAGATATAAGGACTGCTTGAGTACTTCAACTCAAGATCAGACACTAAATTCTTAAAGAACATACTCTAGTCTTGACTTACGTAGATTATAACGTTTGACTTCAACAAACAATGTCCTCATGGACATTAACAAGCGGGGGAAACACCAAATTATGCATATATTAGCCACTAGGCACTACATACACCCCATGTGATTGGTTCAGGCTCTAACCTACATGACCAATGACCTCCAATGGGATTGAACACTGATTTAACATATTACCCTTCACTGGAAATTGACTACTGATCGATAAGTAGCACCAGGTTGCCACCCATTTGGAATTACATCCTTAGCCACCAGAGTTTCGCCGGAGTACTGTGACGTAAGTTTGATCGAAAATGGCGGCTTAAGCTCTGTTCCTGCATCCAACTTCCACACTGCACCCCAAGATTGTTGCAGTTCCCTCCATTGCTGACCGTTAGTTTGTGTCGACGACGCAGCGTCCTCCAGCTCCACAGCCGCAAGGTCACCGTCTCCGTCTTCAAACTCCACCACAACTGCGAAATAATTGGGGTTCGAACCCTGGTCCACGTGAAATGCTATCTTCCTCCCTGGATAATCACATGCAACTCTGCAACAGATTTATTTCTTAGAATAAGGTGCAAGAAAGATTGGTCAGAGAGTACGAGATGTAAGAATATCAACATCACCACCTTGCGTAGAGAACTTGCAGGACTCCCGCGTCGCGAAGTTGTTGTTCTTGTCCGGGAACTGCCATGGCACCAAAAGCCGTGCCACTCAGATCGAAATGAGCGGAGTCCGACGCGCAAGGACCTCCTGGGCACCAATCTGTTATCACCACCCTCACTGATTTACCAGAACATGACTGATGGTTCGTGCATTTAACCTACAAACGGACAAACAAACGAACGAACAACTCATTCCTGGGAAGAATAATGTGAACGAATTGCAGATACGTGAACCAATTCGATTTTACCTACCTGATAACAAGCTCCACATTCCTTGCCGGAACCATATAGAGAAGGACCAACCGCAGTTATTAACGAAGAGAATGGAGGCTGTGAAACAGCACTCCCATATCCACAGGCACCTCCTGCAACCATTATTAACAAAAAATTTTCTTAGTCAGGCATTCATGGTGGTGCCATATAATACACAGAAATCAACAAACAAAACACAGTTTTCTCTTTACCGTCACTTCCTGCTCCGTCGGGGCTACCGTACCAGGTGGCTCCGGCTGATGACCACTTGGTGCCAGTACTGGTGAGACTCAAACGTTTTGTACTGAAACAAACGCACAGCTCGAAGTAACTAACGAGTAGTGATAGTAATAGAAATAAATAAGGAGTGACGAAGCCATAGAGGGACAAGTGTGAGGTCGTCATAGCTTATCACGAATGTCACTGCTTTATCACTATCTATCTCCCTGCTTCAAGTAGCTCTGTGTAGATAGGCTACTGAATTTATGTATTCCATTCCCATATCAATGCAAGTATTTATAGATAGAGATAAGCCTTTGTCTTTGGAATTAGGCATATTACTTATATTTCAAGTTATCTCTTAAATATATTTTTAGTAAGGGTTAATTACAATTCACAATACTTCTACTTTAAAATTATCAGCATCTGCTTGTCTTATTGGTTAATTATTAAATAATATTTTCTCGATTATTTGAAATATTTCACCAGTCTAAGAATTACAGAAAGAAGAGCCTTTCTCAATTCTTGAGGTTTAATAACATCAATTATTTTAAGCTTTTGTTATTTCCTTGTGCCGTCTGATTAAAGGTAGCCCGAATGAGAGAATTGTATGATAATTAAATAATATTGTATGCAATAATTAGTGCATCATATGATAATTAACTAATACCCTAATAATTGATGATTTTTAAAGCATAAAAATTGACGAGAAAATTTTAATAAATACGGAGCTTTATCTTTTCTTTTTGTTTTGTAAAATGACCATTAATGTGGATTACTTTTTTAATTCATCAAATCTTCTCTTTCAGTTACTCTATTCTAATCAAAAGTAATCCACATTAATAGTACATAATAGGAATACCATAATTGGTGCAGAAGATCTGATCCCTATTTTTAATAGACTTTTTATAGTGAGAATTAATGTTAAAAACATGATTTGTGGAATGAAAAATATACTTAATTGTTACCTAAGTCAATATAAAGGGTTAAATTCATGATTTGACATATTATTAATGTAATTATTAACTTTTTAAAATTAACAATAATTTTCATATAATTTTGATTTTATAACACCCGTATTGCTTGATATGAACTTTCTATTAAAAAAACTCCAACGGTGTTTTTCTTTTACATGTGAGACTATACGATGCCGTTTTAAATTTTGCAATTAGGATCCGCATCGGCATGTTATTAAGTTTTTAAAAATTGAATTTATAAGTAGAAACATAATTAATTTTTTTAATATTGAATTTATGAGAAACATTACATCACTTGGAAAAAGCATTTAATCCAAGCATAAGCATAGCCCTGAATTAAGGCAATCAAGGCGATAATTCTTGACTAAAATTTGGTGGCTTGATTTAGTCATCTTATAATTAAAAGCATTGTCGGTTGAACTGGGTCCATATCTTTTGATATTTGTTACCAATTTTGTCTTTACAACTTCCCAGGATTTTGCCGTTGATGTTGGTTATTGGTCGTTAATTTAAACCACCTAAAGATCCCCTCCATCGGACGGCCAATACTCAATCCCAAGAGTCCCAAAAATCAAACATAGTGACGTTGATTGACTTGATTTAGTAGAAAAGAAAAGCATTCTTGTTTGTATATAAGCACATGCAAAGAAGGAATTTTGTTTTTGGATTATACCTGTATTAACGGTCAGTGCTATATCCAATAAGCGTTTATAATTATCTCCATGAGAAGGAAGTTTCAACGACCGTATCTTCTCCTAGTCTTAGCTCCATAGATCTTGCCATTTATTATGCATTTATTTAGCCGTAATCACGTACTCTATATCCTGTAGAAATTGTTCTGCCCTAAAAAAATAATGAATACAATTGTATAATTACAAAAGTAATGGCAAACTTCGGACCAACCGTTAAGATTACTCCTTTATCATGGGCGATTAGGAGTTTAAATAACAAAAATAATTTCTTTATAAAATACAAAAGAAGGATTGCATACAATATTAATGACTTTTACCCAGCTCTCATAAAATGGGGTGTTTTATATATTGAGTTTACGCTTTTTAGTTTCAAAAATAAAAACATTGACTTTTTTTATCTCAACAACATAATACAATTTAAATTTAAATATCTTAAAGTGTTTAAATGGAATTATAACTTTCAAAATATTTAGATGCTATCAATTGATGTGATATTATTTTTATTTTTAATCAAAAAGTGAACTCTTTATTACTTTACTAAATGAGACACGGTGTCTAATAATTAAAATGAAAATATTATCTTAATATTGATATGACATTTAACTAAGAGAGAATTAATCATATTAAATTTTCCATCTATTTAAGGTATGTTCTAAATATCTTGAAAACGTTAGGGCCTTGTTTGGTTAGTATGAATTCTTGCTTGGAAAAGTAATCTTTTTCTTAAAATTTATATTATTATATTTGGTTCATTTTTTTGAATAGTTAGGAAAGTAAAAACTTTCTCAATCTAAGAAAAATAGTAGCACTTTACTTGGACTCTAAATCTCATCATCCCCTTGATATTTAAATTACTTTCCTCAGGAATTTAATCAAAAAATGCGCTAGCCAATTTAACCTTTCCTTTTCTCTAAACTCTATGACAACTCTTTTATAATAATAAGGAATTTAATAATAATAATAAATGTAATTAATACAATTAATAAAATTAATAATAAGAATAATAATAAATAGAAAATTAATAAGAATAATAAAATTAATAAGAATAATAAAATCAATAATAATAATAATAATATTATTAAATAAAAATAATAAAAATAAAAATAAAATTAATAATTAGTAAAAAAATTAACAATTATTATTATTGTTGTTGTTGTTGTTGTTGTTGTTGTTGTTGTTATTATTATTATTATTATTACGAATAATAAAATTAATAAGAATAATAAAACTAATAATAATAATAAATAAAATTAATTATAATAAGAATAATAATAAGTAGAAAAGTAGTAGTAATAATAATAATAATAATTAATAAGAATAATAAATTTAGTAGTAGTAGTAGTAACAATAATAATAATAATAATAATAATAATAAAAATAAATTATTAATAATAAAAATAAATGTAATTGATAAAAATAATAAAATAAAATTAATAATAAGTAGAAAATTAATAATAATAATTAAGAATATTAAGAATAATAAATTTAATAATAATGCACTATTTGTATCTTTATTTTCAATGTTAGAAAAAATTTTGATATTCGATTTGAATTTTAAGATTTATCTTTATACTCGGTTGAGTTTATTTTAGTATTTTCAATACTATATTGAATTATGATATAATAGTTATATGATTAGAATATCATGAATGAAAAAAATTAACATTTAATAATATAACTTGTATTACAAATTAACATTATTTAACGATTTCAATTTTTATTCGGTTTGTAGGGATATAATTAAAAATACAAGTCAAAATTAAATTAAATTCCATAAAATACTGTTACATACCAAACACTATAATAAGAATCTACCCAACTTTTTTATTAGAATTCTTCTAAATATCCAAACATGTGAATATCTTTACTTTTCATATATTTGTTTTTTGAAAAATCAGATTTCAAATTTACTTTACTTTTCTGCCAACTAGACAGGGCCTAAGTGTCAAATAAGTGGAAACAAAAGACAAAAGGCAATAATATCAAACAAGAAAAATGAAGGAAATCACCCAATGTTAAATAATTGTTCATGGGGTGCAAGCCGGCACAAACCACAGGCTGGTTGGCTCCCGGGCCTCTTGTCGGGCTGGGCCTCATAGTATTTTAAAAAGAATTTAACAAAACGACGTGGAAGCTGGCACAAACCACAGGCTGGTTAGCTCCCGGGCCTCCTGTCGGGCTAGGCCTCATTGTATTTTAAGATGAATTTAACAAAACGACGTCGTTTTGTACCTTTCTGTAGAGCTATGGGATAGGATAGCCCTGACCGATGGCACAGTAGGACCAACCAATCACGATCCTTAGCTTTGCTAATTCGGGCCAAAATCGAGCCGAGCCATATTTGTCATCCATAATTTTTACTGATCAAATTATTAAAAAATATATCTCCAGATCTCTTACACCAAATTTGAGTTAATAATTTCAAATCAGAAAAAAAAACCCAAAGAGGTTCAGGAAAAAATTTGCAGCCCTCTTTCTGTTTTTATGTCTCTTTTCTCTCTCTTATTTTCCCGACTCGTTAATGCTCACTGCTAATCCAACTTTTAAACACTGAATAAGTGAAACAAAAAAACTCCTAAAAATAATGAAACAAATCCAACAAAAAATTTAGAACTTTTTACACAAAAGGCCCTTAAACTACGAAGTACTCCTCCACGGCTTAGTTATAAAGAAGGTGGACTTCGAATAATGAGTGTTATCCTAAGTCTCTCTGTTCTACACTGTGTTTCTGGCATTTATAATTTCAATCCCGCAGTCTGCGCCTATTTCTAGGTTGTCTCCTCTTTGACCAGGAATCAAATCCCAGAAGCTGAACGCGGTTGAACAAATTGAGAACCTCACAAATCACACCTTAGTAGCTGTGTCTTGGATGACTCGTCAATTACTTGGGTAATTACTGCACTACTAATTTTGTCATGATTGGTTGTGAGGATAATATTGCTGTTTAGACCAAATAACTCTGGTTGTAAGGATAATACTATTCAGATAACCTGAAAAACGTGATCTAAAGTTGGTAACTTTTGACTGGTGTTAACATCCAAGAATGAAGGCTGCGTATTTAGTTTGTAGTTTCAGAACTCACGTTCCCATTAGTTAAGAAAAGAAAAGAGTACCAGTAAGCCGTAAGGTCTCAGCATTAGTTTGTTTCTTCTCATCTTCCTTTTTTCGTTTTCTTTTTCAAGGTCAAATTTGAAGGCTAAACAATCAATTCTAGCGTTAGATCAGTTTCACTAGCCTAAAACTCCATCCACCTCCAACAAGAAACCAGGTAGAATTCGTTCAACTATTTTTGATCATCTAATTAATTCCCACCTGAATCACATACACAATCAGAGAGCTGTACATGAATCGCTGAGATCTATTCCAGAATGGCGAAGCACTTTCAGACAAAATTGGATTACATGGAGACCACGAAACACCCGACAAATAGGGAAGTGAAGCCACCTATGCCACTTCACAATTCCTAAATTTGGCTTCTTATCATAGAATACAGATATCGGAGGCCTCAGAAATTGCTAAAACGTTTCCTTTTCCCGGGACTTTGAGAAGATTCACGGTAGAATCCAAATTTTGCTTTCTCTTCTGCCATCATGTCCATTAGTAGTCCCTGAAGCTCCTCCAAACTGTAAACTCCCTTGTAATACACAAAACCCAACCATTCGATAAATTTAGATAATAACAAAGGAGAAAACTGTGAACCAAGTAGAAGACGTAGCAAATTAATTAACTACCTGTGGCCTCCCATTTTCCATCATCAAAATCATCTCTTGCATGAAATCAAAGAATCCCTGGTTCATTACTCGGTTAATTAAGTGTTCATTAACCAAAAACATAGTGACAAAAGTTTTGTAAGAATAGAACTCACTTGATCGTCATCTTCGTCTCCAAGAAGACCCAACATTCCCGCGTCGTATATTCTTTTCTTTCTCCTATCAGATAAAACTGAAAAGCAGACTTATGATTCGATAATGTTCAATGGAAACGGGACATCACTAGAATTACGCGGTTACCCTCCATATAAATACCTGAATAAGCCTCTTGAATTTGCTGAAACCGTCTCTTTGCATGTCCTCCAACGACAGGGTCTCTCGCTCTCATCCACCGGTCTGGATGCCATTTCTTAAGCACCGCAAAACATCAGAAACAAAAGTTTTGGAAATCGAGAAAAAAGAAAGAAAGTACATGTTAATGCTACCAGCGCAAGTTTCTTGTAAGCCTGACGAATCTCTATGTCAGAGGCCTCTTTGCAAAGTCCAAGCACTGCATAGTAACAATGCTTGCTCTCAGACATTTTCAAGTTTTAAAGCAGCAATACCACCGAAGGGGGTTTTGGACAGTGTCTCAGATTTTCGGGTGTCTTACATGAAAATTAGCAAATTGATTTCCCTCAGGAAGTTGGTTTTTATGGAAATTAGTTAGAGCCGGAAAGAGAGTTACCGAGCAGAAGGTTCGAGAGAGTTCTAACCCTCAGGAAGGGTGTTGTAAGTTCTAACCCTGTTCCAGTTAATAAGGGGGTAGTACATCCTGCTTGAAACGCAGTCCACACAAGCTCAGGATTATGATCTGGTGGCCACAAATCGAGCGTTTGTCGAAATTTGCGGTCGTCCGTGAAATGGAGTCCTTTGTGGTCTACATTGGGCTTTCGGCCTCCTTCTGTTCCACATACACAGGCATGCACGTGCAAGTTTCACGTTGCGATCTGTTTTCTTTATTTATATAGATTAATAATTATCCCGCATATTAAATGATTATTAAATATAAGTAAAAATTAATTATAAAAATAATTTTATAATTATATCATAATTAAATCCCAAATATTGAAATTAATAAAAAGTTGATACATAAAAATATTTTTAGTTTATATTTTTAAGTAATCAATTAAAAACACAAAAACTCTTTTTGAATTTTTTTAATGACAAGATATGACATTTTCATTCTTTAATTATATTAATGTATATTTATATTAATTAAATTTTAGTTATTTTATTTAATAATTATATTCTCTTTTTATTTTATAATTGATTAGTAAAAATTTCCATAAATCAAAAGGATCATTATTTGACAGAAAGTTATGCTTTATTATTTAAAATACTGAAAATAAAAATTTCTTTCTTGAGATTAAAAGTTTATGCATGATTAATATAAAATAAAATTTATTATAAATCAAATTTTTTGATGTGAAATTTTATTCTTCTACTGAATTATATAACGAGATTAATAGGCGTATATATCTTTGTTATTCGATTAACTATACATATTATATTGGATTGAATTTTTTTTAAATAATTAAAACTTGGTACATAATTTAATTCCATGTATTTTATAAGAGCAAAAGTCTATTCTTCTTTTTAATTTTCTTCTCACATCTTAGCTCATTGTCATCCACAAAAGTTCATTTAATGGATGACTCTCCTAAACAGTTTGAGATTTGTGTTCAACAATGAAACTAATAAATAACTTAATGCTAGATGTTATAAGTTTGAGTTTATTTTGTATCCGGAGTCTATCTTCAATTATTTAAAATAATTTTATCATTTTATTTTAAATAATTGATTTATCAAATAATTTACTCAAAACATATAAATAATGATAATTATAATTTCCCCCGTAAAACTAAATAGCATTGTGAAATTTTCAAGATATTTATACTACATTAGAAAGAAATATAAAAGATATTTGATAATTCAATATGTATCCCTTCTAAATTCCAGATTCTAAATTCCAATCAGTAATTACAATCTTAATTCTAATCTAAAGCAGTTGTTTTATTAATCTTTTTCGTCACATTGCAAATTTATTTTAATATCTTATATAATATTTATTAACAAATTATTTAATAAAAATTATTTTATTTTATTAAATAAATAATTTATAAATAGAAATATATTTTAGTTATTAAATCAAATTTTAATTGAAAATTTAATATTTTGAACATATTTTAAATTTAATTAAATTTATTAATATTTTGTTTTATTTATTTAGTTACAAAATTTAAATAATATCATTAATTAAAATTAAATTATTTATAATTAATATGTTAAATAATTGAATAATATATATTTAATTAATAGTAAATGGGTTTATAAAGAACAAAAATACTTTTATGGTTTTCATAATTTTTAAAAATTGGAAGAAATCAAAACTATAAATAGAAAAAAACTCAATATTACTAAATTTAAAAACAAAACAAAAATAAAAATAAAAACAAACGAAGCGCTTAATAAATTGAGTATTATAAAATCTTACACTAGCAATTAAAAGTAGGGATGACAAAACGGCTCGGGCCTGGACCAAAGTCAACGAGCCAGGTTTGAGTTGACCAAGCTTCAGATCGGGCCCTAACTCTGGCTGCCTAGGCCTAGTAACGCAAAACAACATCATTTTGCTTTTTTCTAAAAAGTTCGCGCTTAGCTTGAGTCTGAACCTGGCCCTACCCATTACCATTCATGATTAAAAGTATAACTTTTTACAATGGAAGTTAAAAGTGCTACTATTTGTAGATAACAAGTTTTGCCTACACTTATAATCTTGCTACAATTAAAAGAGTTTAGGCCAATTAAAGTAATTTAGATTATTAGCTATATATAATTTTTTTAAGAAGAAGAAGAAGAATTTTGTTATGCCACTAAGGCAATGAAAAATAATCAAAAGTACAATACATTTGCTACATCATGATGTACCCACTCTTGAAACAATCTTGTCACTCTTCAGCTAATGATGATTTTATAGCTTCCATATATTATTGAAGTTGTTCATATCACCATACTTGCCCTTGAATAGGTTGATATGCAACCTGATTTTTTGTAAGAGTTCTCTATGGAAGTTCTCCTTACTTTTCTCTGTACCCTAGAATAATCTTTTGTTTCTTTCATCCCAAACAACAACAATAAAGGTTAGGATCACATAGAAACACCACCTCTTGGTTTTATTGGTAAGACAAATTGTAGTATACCAGTTGGAAATCTCATTCCAACTATTAAGAGCATTGTGGATATGACATAAGGTAAGTAGTGTGTTCCAGCTTTCTTTGGTGAAACACAAAGAAAGAACAAGTACTGCATGTTCTACTAAGCTTTTTTACATAATGTGTACCAATTAGGAATCTGCAGATATTTAGTTATTTTGTTAGTTGTTTGGAGCTTGTCCTTCATAGCCATCCACAGTATTGTTAATGCTTGAGGATTATGGTGTTTAAACCATACTACATTAGCCCATAGGATATAGTTTCATTTTTTTGTCAAGAATCTTCTGCAAGTTGTGTTTGTAAACTTTCCTGAGTGCTTCCATATAATTCTATCATCCTCCTCATTCAGCTATGTGAATTTTATTTCCTGAATGATGTGTTCTAGAATGGGAAAGCTATCAAAAATTTGTTTGTTGGTGAGTGCATCAACCACTAAATCTACATCATATATCACTGATTTCAAAATATGTGTAAAAACCTAATTCTATAATAATCCAATTGATAACCAGTTATCATACAAAAATTGGTATTTTTACCATCACCAATTAGGTCAATGAATTCTAGCTTGACTTTTTTCTAGTAGCTAGGATGTTCTTCATAATCTAGGAAGCTCCAAGGGGTGGATCATATTTCCAAATGTTCTTAGACTTAATACAGTACCCATGTACCCATTTGGACCACAAAGATTGCTTATCATTGTATAGCCTCTAGAGTCTTTTAATCAGTAAATTAATGTTCAAAGTTTCTGTAGGGATTATGTTGAGGCCCCTTCATCTTTTGATTTGCAAATCTCAACTCATTTTACCTTAGCCTTGCCTCTGGAATTATTCGCATCAGTCTAAAGAAAGTTCCTAATAATCTTGTCAATATGCTTGTTCATAAAAGCTGGTAATACCATATATGAAGCCAATACAAACTAAAAGAAGTAAGGACAGAGGAAACCATCTAAACTCTACTAGCTAGTGATAGATTTTGCTCATCTAATTGGAGATTCTTCTATTAAGCTTATCAATAAGGAAGGCGTAGTCCCTATAGGCCAATATGTTATTTGAAATGGGAACTCCAAGATAAACCATATGTGGCATCATCAATTTAAATCCAGTGATAGATTTTATGTTTTGCTCTAGGTAGTTAGCACTCCTAGAAAGAGAAAAGCCACTCTTGGAATAATTAATATCCAAAGCTAAGAGCCTTTTAAAGATCTTAAGGGCTGACATTAGAGTATCGATGGATATAGGATCAACATTTGCAAGAAGGATCAAGTCATCCACAAAGCATAGATTTGACAGTTTAAACTTCTTACACTTTGAGTGATATTTGAATGCTTTGGTCCTTACAATGGCACTTTTAAAAACTCTGTTAAAGAATTCCATTGCAATTGCAAGAAGGGTTAAGTGATCCACAAAGCATAGATTTAATAGTTTAAACTTCTTACACTTTGAGTGATATTTGAATTATTTGGTCCTCACAATGGAAATTTTAAAAACTCTGTTGAAGACTTCCATTACAATTGCAAATAAATAGGAGGAGATAGGATTACCCTGTCAAATCCCCTTTATGCGTTTTGATGATCATGGTTGGTTGTCTATTAATAAAAAATGTGAGGCCCCAAACTATACCCTAGTAGAAATGTTTCTCGTCCATGAAAGTATATGTAACGGGTGTTAATGATTAGGATAGTGAGTGTTTAGTTTGAGACATAATCCGTATTAACGGAATTGTAGGGGTATTTTGGTAATTTGTGTTAATTGTGTTTTACATGCATAAAGATACGTTAATTATGGACTAAATTGCTAAATGTATTCAGATGGAATGCAATTTCATAGAATAAGAAAAAGGTGTGGTCATTTTTGTTATTAATGAAAGGTGAAAAGTAGAAACCAATAGGATGGAATCATTTGTCATACATTCCACACCATAACGCTTAGCCATGTGGCAAATGACCTGTCACCCATCTGTACCTTTATCTAAAAACATGCATATGAAGAAGGGGAGGGTCTGCAAACATAAAAATCTGCAAAAGATTGAGCTTCTCTCTCTCCATCCACCATCTTGTTAAATCCCTTTGTGCATTTGAGGTTAAGGTATGTTAATTGCATGTTTTGGTGTGAAATTTAGCTCCTTTCTCATCTCCTCTTCAACTAGGGTTTTGTTATGCATCTGTGATTGTTGGAAATGAGTAGTGAATGGGTATGTTGTGTGTAGAAGAGAAGAAGACCAAAGAAGGCAAGCAATTGGAGTGAAGAATAAGGGTTTTTGAAATAGTCCTTTCAAAGGTATGGAAATTTGATATGTTGTTGAGTTTTTTTTTAGTGTAACATAAGGGGTTTTGTTAAGATAAGTATCCTAGATGAAAATAGGATGTTTCTGGTTCATTTTCAGGTGTCTTTCGAGTTACTTTTGCATAATAAGAATGAAGTGAGTTAATTGGAGTGTGTACCTCATTAGATGGAGTGGTTCTACTGAACAAATATTGGTATTTTAGCCATATCTTAAACTATAGATATTAAAATGGGATAATTTTAATTGTATATTAAACTAAACATATATTTCTACAACTTTTATGAAGGAATCAAATTTTATTTCTATCTATAAGGGTTTCGAAATTTGTCTTGAAGTTGAGTTCTGGTTGTTATCCCTTTTTAAGAATAGTCTGTAGTATGTTGGATATAACTCTTGGAATAATGAACCAAATTGCATTAAATTTATGTCATTAGAAACTTAAGACATATAGGAACAATGTTTTAGAAGAACATATTGCCTAAAAACCTCAATTTCTATGTCAAAATGGCCATACAAAACTAACCTAAAAACTTGTCCTGAGAAAAGCTGGAAATTAGGTATAGTCGTGCATCACCCCCATTTTTAGCCCAAATATGGATTTTTCCTTACCCAAATGCTACTAAATATCCTCCAAAACTCTTTCAGATATCACTACAACTTAGCAAATCCAGTTATTATGGTAATATGAGACTCATGCTTATAATGTGTAATTACTTAAATGCTTTCATTGTTGCATTATTGCAAAGGCTTATATTCATAAGGCATATTAACTTTGATCTGGTGTGAATGAACACTTTCAATTTGAGCGTAAGAAATAACTTCATATGTCATGCATTATTTCTCTTGAATGTGGCTCTAAAATGTGATATGATTTGCTTTAACCTGTTAAGTCCTAGTTGTGGGTAAATAGGTATGCCTAGAAGGGTCAGCAGTTGCTTCTATTCTTAGACACTACGGTGTCTTCTATTTTAGAGACTTAAGTCTCTTATGTTTCTGTAGATACCAATCATAGGTATCTTCTATTTTGTTCCTGTTAACCACCTCTAAAAAGATTAGCAGGCAATTCTGTATATGTTTTTATATATCTTCTGTTTTGAAGCAATTGATAGTCGGATTACTCTCTGATTTTAATAATCAAAGATTGCTATGTGATATGTCATGATTCATTTACATGTAAATATTAGACGACTGTAGGAAGCAGTCGCCATCTTGTATCTTGTGTTATTTATTTTTCTACTAAGCTATATGCTTAGCACGGTAGTTTTTCCTCCATATAGGCCTTGATAAAAAGGGTTAAGGTTGGGACAACCGCAGTGGCCAAAGAAGGACATATTATGTTTTGGGAGATTTTGTGCTTAAGCTTTGATTTGTATTCAACATTATGAGACATTTGTTGTAGTTTCTGTACATGGCCTGCAATAACCATAACATAGGATGGGTTTGATTTTAAGGGATGGATTTGATAAATACAATGTGTATATTGTGTCCTGTTTATAACTCTAAGTGATGTATGTTTGCCTTATTTTCTGAGGATTGTTAGAATGTCTTAGTTTAGGTTTTGTTTTGTGTGGCATCTGTATATCCTCGTAGGGGTATTAAGGTGTTACAATTTGGTATTAGAGTATGGTTTAGGCAATTTTGGTTTAACCAACGCTTAAATATTGCCTATACATGGATATATGAGTTGTGATTAGCCTACTGCATTTTATCCCATGTTTTGGTTATAGATTCAAGTATGAAAAGATCTCATGAGGTTGTTGATGAGGTTGCTGAAAGTAATTGTTGGATCCTATTTCCGGAGCCTAACATCGAACTTGGGATCGTGAAGCTTGAGCGTGGAGGAGGGCTTAGAAGTTAGAGATTTGAAACAAAAATCATTCGAAAGCAAAGGCGGGCTTAGCCGTGGTGAACTTATGCCGGTCAATTTCACCGCGACGAAAAGTATAATCTTCGCCACAGCAAAGTCGCCATGTGAATTACGCCGCGGCGAACTCTTGGCTTTACCGCGGCTAAAATCCCTTGCAGCAGAATTCAAAACCCAAGCTACCCATCTTACTAGAATGCAAACTTAAAATCTTTCAACCACATTCATTTGT